>JARHVA010000902.1:3365000-3447500 GCA_037957365.1 Torreya grandis
AGCTTAATATGATGATGAAAAAGTAAGATTTATAACAAAGAAATGATGGAATATGCAAAAAATTACTTGATTTTTTCTATTTCTTCACTGATTAGTTTTTATTTGATTATTGATAGAGCATGTTTGGGTGGCCTCAATGAGTGGTAATTTATCTATAAAAGAAGGGAAATTTATATATGCATAAATGAAAGATGGTATTTTTGCTTCCTCAAATGTGATTTTGTAAATACGTTTGAATATTTATTTGCCAACAGGTAGGGTAGAAAATGTTTTGCTACAAACCAATAGAGGTAGGTCTTGCAACATGTGGCATTTCTCTTATGCATCTATGTTATGGTTGATAGTAATTTTTATGAGGAAATTGATGCATGAAATCACTACCAAGATTTTAAATAGAATTGTAGTTGATATTGTAGGGGGCATATGGTGGTGGCTTTCAGATTTGTTTCCAGCTTTAGCTGTATACTTTGTTATATATTTGAGTAAGGTGTGGCAGGAGACAACTGGTTGGAAATCAAAACTTTCACTCCACATTTAAAGCATGCTTGCATGGTGGATGTCCACTCTTTCATCATTACAGGCTAGAAGATAAGTATTATGGCCTTCATCATTGATAAACATGATTGACATTGCATGTAATTTGGTGACTATGATTTGTATTTATATTATATAGTAGTACCCCTTTTCCATAAATATGTAGACTCATTAC
Organism: Torreya grandis; assembly: GCA_037957365.1. NCBI lineage: Eukaryota > Viridiplantae > Streptophyta > Pinopsida > Cupressales > Taxaceae > Torreya > Torreya grandis. The sequence continues at coordinate 3,365,710 of JARHVA010000902.1, forward strand.
ATTTTGGTGTGACGTTGAACTGGATCTACAAGATCCTAGTAATTATTTTGAACATTGACACCAAATATTTAATTTGTGGTGAGCAAGCTATATCATCAAGATTGAAATGGTGTATTATATCATGGATTATGTCATTATTTCATGGATTCCATGCTATCTTAGAATCCTCTTGAAGAGGATCTTCCCAATCAATGTGTCTATGTTGGGTTCATTTTTTAACCATAAAAATTCATGGATGTGTGCAACTCCTTTGTGTTGTCATTGTAATATTGGGTTAACTCGTTCAATGAGCATTTCCTCGACTTGTGTGAGGTTAGATAAAATTATGCATTGTATACCTAGCTCCATGTTATTTAAAGTAGAAAAATAATTACCATTTCTTTCTAAAATGCATCAGCAATAAGTATGTTCACTATGGAAAATACTTGTTTTAATTCATGGATAAAAATCCTTGAAAATGAAACATGCATGTATTGAAGAAAGATGACCTATCCTTTCAAGTATTTATTCATGAGGTTGTTTAAAAGAGAGATAATAGAATGTGTGGTCGATAGTTGTTGTTTTTTCATGGTAATTAAGGCTTGACATGCATTTATTTTATCATTTTGTATTACATAACTCAAATGAGATCCTTTTTTTCTTGTTCATTATCCATGGATGTCTGCAATGATCATGAAGGAAAAATCAAATAATAAATTATTGCAAATTATATTTAGAGTCTAGTATTTTTCATATGAAAATAATATATTGTGTAAAGAAGTAAGAAATTGAAATTAATGAATAACATTAAATTTACACCACTTGCATGTTATTCATTTCTTTTCCCTTTCTTCCATGGGTCTAAATTTGGTTTCTTCATTTATTGTTAAGCCTGATTTAATTTCTCCAGAAGTTAATATTTTCATAGCATGGATGAACATAAGTTACAAGATCGACTCTAGTACCTCAATGTCTTGTCCATGGTACACATAAACAATATTGTAATACAAATTCAAACAACTCATTGGATGTGGAGCCCTGTCACAATCAAATCAATTCTCATGATGTTTGCATCCACCATTAATAATAGAAAATGGCCAATCAAATATGTTTCCAACTTGTAAGATACATACGCCTTTGCAATGTGTGCAAGTGATGTGAATTCAATAGCTAGCCAAAATCCAGGTCTGGTATATGACATGGACTATATGGTGTCCAATATCACATGAAATACCATTTCATTTACCCTCACCATCACCATCTATCTCACCTTGAAATATTACTCCACTTGCATGTTTTGTTTTGCCTATCCCTTCCCCACCACTTTTCCATTGTTCAAGTTATTCAAGAAACAAAGTGTCTCCTTCCCACATAGCTCATTATCATGTTGTATGAAGGAACACAAAATATCATTATGTACCATCACCTACACCATAAATATATGATTATTATTGATTATAGTTGTGTGTGTTAAAGGTGAGATGGGGTAAATAGTCATGAATTTTAAGTTAGACATGACTACTGATTTACATTCTTATGCGTTAAAAAATAACTCTTTACCAAAATAAAAAATGTCATCTTGTATGCTTTATATCATATTAATACTATACTATAATATTAATGTATAATATTATATTATAATATTAGTGCATGTATTATTGTATAATATAGCTCTTATGAAAAATAAGTTTCAAAGAAATAAAACATAAGAAACAACCAAGTCATTAATGCAACAATGATTTGGTGGTGTTGTCATTCACATTCTAAAACAACCCTAATGTTTTGCATAACTATTAAGGCTATGAAAAGGAATTATTATGGAACCCAGTTGTCATCTGGTCTATCAACATATATATCCAACCACTACATTTAATTCATGTTTGGTGTACAATATGCCCCCTAGCATATGGTATCACCTAAAATACTTGGTCATTTCCATTCACTCTCACCACTTAGTGCATGTTTAAATATTTCAACACATGCATGCTATTTAATTTGTTTCCATTTCTTCCATGGATATGAGTTTGTTGTTTCCATATATTGTTAATCTTAATTTAATTACTCCAGATGTTAATATATTTGTAGCATGGATGAACACAATCTAAAATATAGACTCTAGTACCTCAATGTGTTATCCCCACATAAACAACACTATAATGCATGTTCAATCCAATCATCACATATGGCTCCTTTCTACAATAAATTTAGCACTCATGACATCCTTGCCCATGCTTAAAAATAGAAAACATCCAATCAAATATGTTACCATATTGTAAGCTACATTTCCCTTTGCAATGTGTTTAAGTCATGTAAATCCAACAACTATCCTAAATCCAAGTTTGGTTTATGCCATGTGTTATGTGGTGTTTGAATCACATGAAATTCCCTACCATTTTCCCTCACCATCACCATCCAACTCACCTTGAAATATTTCTCCACTTGTATATCTTATAAGGCCTTGCCCTTCTGCACCACTTTGTGATTGCTCTAGCTCTTTGTGAGATAAAATGTCTCCTTTTCACATAGCTCAATGTGATGTTGTATGAAGGAATACACATTATCATTCTATATCATCACCTCCACCAAAAATATATGATTATTTTTTCTTACCATTTTTTGTGCAAAAGGTGAGACGAGGTTGACATTCATAGGTTTTAAGTGAGGTATGACTACCTATTTACACTCTTTAATTTTTCAGAACCACGTTTACCAAAACAAAAAATTACATCTTATATGCTATATATTATATTAATAATATAATATAATATTAATTTATAATATTATATTTTTATCGTTTCCTATTTGGCTTCACTGATGCCAAGAATGGGTGCAGTTTTTTCATCATAGAATATGCCACTGGCTTCAGTCCAACCCAGGTTTACTTTAGTATCAACATAAAAAGTTAGCTTGATAGAAATACCTTGAGGAGGTTTCCAACTAACTTGTAAAATTCCTCTTCTAACTCTACCAACCCATATATCAAGGATATATAATAATAATATTATAATCAATAGATTTTATTATTTAAAAATTTCTTATTATTGATTTGGAGGAATTGTTTCTATGTCTACTCCCTGTTGGGTATAACTTTATTATTGTTGTTGAAGATATGAAGAGTCTTTTAAGTCACATTGTCACTTCCACTCTCCATCACCACCCAACTCACCTTTAAAATTTTCATCACTTACATGTTATTTATGGCTTTTCCCTTCCCAACCTCTTCCTCATTGCTCAAGCTCACTATGAAAGAGAATCTCACGCCCTGACATAGATCATTGCCATGCTGTATTAAGGAACATACCACCTAGTTTTCAACCATCACCTCTACCAATATTATAGGATTATTGTTTCTTAATGCTTTATTTACAAAAGGTGAGACATGGTCATTGATCATATGTTTTAAGTAAAGTAAAACTCTCAATTTTGTTTGACAAAACCTTGCTTCACAAAACAAGTGCCATGATGTGGATTTAATAAATGCTGTTAAGTTGAATTTTTAGAGTTCATTAGTGTTAAGAATTTTATTGTAACCATGAAGATTAATAAATCATATGAGCCCACAAGGACAATTAAAGTGACTTTGTGGAGTGTTGTCATTTTATTTAAAAGTGTCTAAATGTAGAAATCATTGTTAAGGCATAGGTCATGGAGAAAGATGGTAGTGATGATAATAATAATGAAAAATATATGGATTATTTTGATTTAGATACATGTGTAGGGAGAGAACAAAACGTGTTGAAGTGTCCTATAGTTAGAGAATTAAATTCACTAAAAATGAAAGATAAATATGCTCCATCGACTAATATTATCATAACGTAATCATATAACTCTCAAATTTACTTGTTATTTCAATAATATAATATAAAAAATAACTTAAAGATGAAAATAAATCCATAAAACAATATAAAATTAATCAATTAATATAAAACAATATGACATATGAGTTTTAATGTGCTCCAATTAATCAAATTTTTTTTTGAATATTTTATAGTTTCTAAAAATATAGTTAACTCCATCATTTTGGTGAAAATAACATAGCATTGGTAAAATTTATATGGAGTTATGCATGATATTTGGCAATTAGAAGTTGACATGAAAGAGGCTTTATGAATGGGAAAAATATTTATTAGCATTATATGATTTAGGACCCTGTTCTATGTAGCTTCCAAGTGTTTAGTTATGTGGTGGGATGTTAAGATGATGATCAAATTTGTGAATAAGAAGTTGAAAAAATTATTAATAAAATAAAAATAAAAATAAAATATTCGTTATCCTTTTTTTTAATTTTCCAATACAAAATGATGAATAAATATCAATTTTAATTTAGAAAAAAATGTGAATATGTTTTGATAAAGTCACGTGGTGTTATTTTGGATAGGTTCACAAGAATCATTTTTCTCTCTTCTGTCTATGCCGAAAATGCCCCAAAAAGGTTACACGTTACATAGGTTTTATTAGGGAGAACAATGAAAGCATTGTGTGGCTAGCACTTATTTTTTCAGATTTCCTTTATGATTTTTGTATGACTTTTGCTCAAAATCCAGGTAAAATCCTTTATGATTTCCTATGCAATTATATGCAAGGGGTCACTCATTGATTAAGAGACGAGCTGAACAAGATAACTATGATGGTGTTGGTGAATGTTCGAAAGGTGTTTTTAGGAACATAATAATTTTAAAACAAGATTCACCAATAGTCTCTCCTCCACACTTGTCTCTCTCTCCTTGTATGTGGAATGTGTTTTTTATTATATGCTAGGCTTTATTGTCAAGGAGTAGGGTTTATTGTCAAGTGGATGATTTAGTGAGCATCTAGTAGTGGAAATCACTTCCTCTGCAATCTCATCCCCAAGGATAATGAAATAATTAGTGTTATAAATACATTACATATTCGATTATAAATATGAGTAGTATGTAAGTATATTGGATCAAAAATAATAATTTAATATCAAGATTAATCCTATGGATAAAATAGAATTACAAGTCTAAGCTCATAATAACATCAATACAAAATTACAATTCAAATATATATGTGAAAAACTATTTCATATTTCACATATAATCTAAGATTTGAAAACTATAATATAATTACTATTACAAAATTTAATAAAATTAACATAATAAAAACATGAACTAACCATTATATATAAACCTTATATTATTAATAGTTAGTAAGAATTATATAACTTAAATATAACCTTTAAAATAATTAAATATAATAAATAAAATAAAACAAAACATAATTACAGAAATGAAAATGAGCTTGTTGGAATGTAAACACTCACAAAATTGAAAACACTCTTTCTAAAATGTAAAAACAGTTATAAGAATGAGAACACATTATTAAGAATTAAAAACATTTATTTGATCTCTATGATTAGATTTTGTTGGAGAAGAATACACACTTACATATATTTCACTCACTATATATGTCCATAGTCTCACAAACAAATGGTAATGAATGGTGCCTTGGATACCCATAAATGGTGCCAAAATGACAAGCACATAATAAAAGCAACAATATGTTGAAGACCTTGATTGTGTTTTCCTTCAAATAAATGTCAACCAAGGGATCATTCAAACTTTTGCCAATACATGTTCTGTATACAACCTTTAACAGAAGAAATCTAGATCTAGATATATTATATGAATTAATAACTATTTTTTTTAAAACTCTATTTTTAATGTATAAATTGCATGGGTCTTGTTCTTCTTCCTATGTTGGCTCCTATTTCATCCTTGGGATCATTTAATCCATTAGCATGCATACTTTTTAAACCTCTGAGAGGTTTTATGTATCAATGCCAACCAAAAGGGATGGTTTGGAAGTTTCTATGCACTTGCATATTTTCTACAGATTAAATTTCATGGCCTACACTTCTTCAACATCCTTGGTGATATTATTCCATTTATTTAACCTAACATCATTGATGATGTTCTTTCACATGACTTCAGTGGGCATTTAGATGAGTGCATTTGCTGACCTAATTGGGTTCATGGTGTAGGGATTTATGATAAGGGAGCCATACCCTTCTTCTAGTTTATCCACACCCAATATGTCCTTTGGTGGTGCCTCAAAGTGAGGCTCATCCATGTAACTATCAAATTAAAATGAAATTTTTTTGTGCATCTTTTTTGTGATGGATTTGGCGTACATGTTTTCAAAAATATAAAAATCTTCATCTGCCAACCCCTTCTATGTCTTCTCTCTAAGGCTCAAATCCACCCTGGTAGAAGGTGATCCTATACCCTGTAAAAGTGAGCTCAAACCAGTAAAAAAAGGGATAAGAATTTAGGTAGTGAAGCTTTGAAAAATTGGTTTCAAATATAGTGTTTTGACCATCATCAAAACTTAGGATCAACTCAGATGCCCTAAAGGTTTTATTTGTATATGCCCACTATCACCTGTCATCCTCTGGGCTGCTTAGCAACTTTAGCTAAGAATTTGTTCTATTTCTATATAAACATAAACTCTATTAACTTAAAGGTTCATTAATGAGGATGGATGTTGATTCGAATTATGTTCAATCTGGTTTATGCATCTGTGGCATCACTAGTTAAATACGAAATGGTTATAATGTTGTAATTTATAAATAGTTATGCTAAGTGTAATGTTTTTAAGCTTTTGGTTCAAGGTGTTAATGGTATCCCCTTTTAAATTGATGATGTCAGCATATATTGTATGAATAGTCTCATTATGGAATGGGTCATGCCCCAACATTGATATCCTTGATAAAAATGCTAGCCTAAGCATGATCACTTGATCTAAAGCATCACCTCGACCCATCTAGGGCCTATATGATGTTAAACTTAGCTTGATAAAGACTTGCACCATTATGACTAGACTAAGCCCCCAAATAGGCTTGTGCCTATTGAACCATCAAGTTTATCCTAGAAAATGCTATGCCAAAGAATCTACCACAAGACTTATATGAAAAACCATATCCCAAAGTACAAACTTACACCATGGCACAACAAGCCCAATTTGGGCCCTAGTTCTTTCTCTGCTGTGCTTCAGGTGAGCGCATAAGGCTTGACCCTTATGTGAATTGATGCCAGTGCAGTCAGGTGATAAATGTTGAGTGGTATGGGAAAATACCATGTTTATGCCTATTTGTAATGAGTCTAGAAATGACTTGAACAACTAGACAAGCACCTGACTCCATAAATGATGAATTGACCCCCTTTCCTATAACATTTTGGTTCTGTTAGCGAGACCCATGTTGAATTTTGTTGTTGTAATGGTGAGACATAATAATGATCTAAATCTCCCTCGATAACATTTAGTGTTGAATGCAATAATTGGAAGATAGCTTTGCATTATAGAATGCATCTTGCAGAGGACAAAAACCAAGGAAATGGGTTTAGAACAACCTATATGATGCTATGTATGAGGTCTTCTTCTATGAACTACCTGAGCATGTGTACCAATGGTTGGCTTCCTATATAAAAAATAGAAGGCAAAGCTGGTACAAAGGGGACAATTCAAAAGAAGAACCCCTCTAGGAATAGGAAGAAGACACCTCTGAGGAAAATGCCAAAGAAAGTGGTAACACAGATGAAGAGGAAGAAGAGAAAATGGAGTTGGCTATCATAGAAGCTAAAGGTGCAAAGTTGAGCTTTAGAAAGGATCAGAAGGGGTGGATAGATGAAGATTTTTATATGTTTGAATATACTTCCCCCAAATCTACCATAGACAGGATGTGCAAACAACTTTCCTTTACATTTGATAGTTACATGGGTGAAATGTTATGGATAAACTTGAAGAAGGGCATGCATCCCTTATCATAAATCCTCATGCCATGAACCCATTCAGGTTAGCTAATGAAATTATCTGGATGGCCACTGAAGTCACACAAAATAACATCATCAATGATGTTAGGGCAAAAAAATGGAAGAAAATTACCAAGGATTCCAAAAAAGAAGCACATGCCATGAAATTCAAGTTGAAATAACTATATGAGCACATAAAGACTAACAAACCATACATTTTGGTTGGTGTTGATACATCAAACCTCTCAAAGGCTGACAAAGTATGTTTTCTAGTAGAGCAAACACTCTCAAGTATGAAACAAAAACTGATGCATGAAGAAAAAGACCCATGTGTCATGCTATAAAAAGAGCTAGTAGCCAAGCTCACAGAGGTAAAAGACCTCTTGACAAATCTATAAGAAGGCATAGATGTAGATGATGCCATATTCATAAAATTTTCCAACCAAGCATTAGCCATAGATGCGTGCCTCAAGTAGGAAAAGGGGGAAATAAAAGAGCTAATGGTGTAGATATACTCTATGATTAGGGTAGAGTGCACATAAATAATGGGAAGGGTCAATGTTTTGAGCACACAAATAAAGGAACATGAGTAGAACCTAGAAACACTATTCCATGCCTTGTAAACAAAGGCCTATGAATTGTTAGGAGTGTGGAGCTAAAAGCTTCACCAAGGAGCATAGACAAACAGGTTCAGGTCTACACAGATGCCGGCGTCGGTCAGGAGCGACCGACGTCGGTCAGTTGCAGTTCAGAGGCGCCGACGTCGGCAGTATGGTCGGCCGGCGACGGTCACAGGCGAACAGGCAGGAATCGACGTCGGTTACCTGCGTGTCCAGAGAGCTATTTCCAAGGACAGAAGCGAGTGTTTGCATGATGAGTTTGAGTTGTAGACTCATGCTCGCGTCTCTATTGTTAGCAATATTATTTTTAGAGCCCTTGTTGAAGAGGCTTAACTGTTTGTTGTAAGAGCATGCTTAAGTTTCCTATTTCTATATGTAGGAGAGATCTTCTAAGCTATTGTAAGATGAAGTGTATGAGAGTGTAATAGAGTACGAGTAGAACATTGTGAATGTTTGAAGGACTGTACTTTAGTGAGAGCTCTTGAGGAATAAAGATCTAGTGAGAGATCTTGTGTGCATCTGAGAGAGGTGTGGAAGAACAAAGTTCTTCATTTGTATTCCTATTGTAAAGAGTTTTTAATACAAGTTTTCAGGGTGTTTTCTTGTATATCTTGTTCTGTGCTATTTATCATTTCAGTTACTTATCTATCTGTTTATTTCCACATTGATTGCTTTCATAAGTGTAATCCATTGTTGGTTGATCCCCAACAAGTGGTATCAGAGCTCAGGTTCACTAACAGGTGGTTCAGATCTGTGTAGTGTGTTCGGATTACAGGTTGCTCACAGGGATTTCTGTTTGAGTGGGAGAAGCAATGGCAGAGGAAAGTAAGTTGAGAATGGAAAAGTTTAATGGCAAGAACTATCAGCACTGGAGAATGCAGATAGAGGACTATCTGTATCAGAAGGATCTTTACTTACCGTTAGGTGGGATAGCAAAGAAGCCCAAGGACATGGAGGATGAAGAATGGGAAGTTCTTGACAGAAAGGCTCTTGGTTCTATAAGACTGAGTCTGGCCTCCACTATGATATCCAATTTGTCACAAGCAAAAACTACGGTAGAGTTAATGACCACGTTAGCAAATTTATATGAAAAACCCTCCGCTTCAAACAAGGTATATTTGATGAAGCAGTTATTTAATTTGCATATGCAAGAAGGTGGATCTGTTTCCAATCACTTGAATGATTTCCATGGTATTGTTAATCAGTTAAGTTCTGTTAATATTTCATTTGAAGATGAAATAAAGGCTCTTTTAATTTTATGTTCTTTGCCTGAAAGCTGGCATGGCTTGGTAATGGCAATTTCTAATACTGCTTCTGCTTCGAATATTTTAAAAGTAGAGGATGTGGTTAGTGTTATTTTGAATGAGGAAATACGCAGGAAAAGCACAGAAGAGACTTCTGGGACATCCGGGAACGCTTTAAATTTCGAGAGCAGAGGAAGGCAAAAAGAAAGGAGCAAGAGGAGATCAAGATCTAAGTCTAAGGGAAGAGGCAGATCCAAATCCAGGAATGGCAGAAGGCCACAATGCTGGAACTGTGGAAAGTTGGGGCACATAAGCAGAGATTGCTGGTCAAAGCCTAAGGAGGACAATCAGCACGAAGGAAAGGAAGAGACAAAGGTTTCAGGTATTGCACAGGATGCTCTTATTTTCTCTTTGCATAATAACATAGAATCTTGGGTATTAGATTTGGTGCATCTTTCCATGCTACCCCTAACAGAGAATATTTCAGTGACTATGTCCATGGAGATTTTGGAATAGTGTACTTAGGGGATGATGAGCCTTGCAAGATAATTGGCAAAGGTAAAGTGCAGCTAAAGATGCAGAATGGCAACACATGGGTGTTGAGGGATGTGATGCATGTTCCTAGTTTAAAGAGAAATCTGATTTCTGCAGGTAAGCTTGGTGATGAGGGTTGTATGGTAACTCTCACAGCAGATTCTTGGAAAGTGACCAAGGGTGCACTTGTTATGGCCAGAGGTAAGAGAGAAGGTACTCTCTATTTGTGTAATTGTATTACTAACAAATCTCCTTCAGTTTTATCTACTTTAGATGTGGATGCTAAATTGTGGCACTCAAGGCTTGGCCACATGAGTGAGAAGGGGATGTCTATCCTTAAGTCTAAAGGTATGCTTTCAGATTTGAAAAGTATGGATCTAGAATTTTGTGAGCATTGTGTGTTTGGAAAACAGAAAAGGTTAGTTTTCTAAAGACTGGGTCTACTAAGAAAAGGCAGAAGTTGCAGCTTGTTCACACAGACGTGTGGGGACCGGCTCATGTAGCCTCTATTGGCGGATCACAGTACTATGTTACATTCATAGATGACGCCACAAGAAAGGTATGGATCTACTGTATTAAAAAGAAATCTGATGTTTTTGAGACTTTTAAGATATGGAAAGCCATGGTTGAGAATGAAACAGGCAAGAGATTAAAGTGCTTGAGATCTGATAATGGTGGTGAGTTCTGCAGTCTTAAGTTCAAATTGTATTGTTACATAAATGGGATCCGTAGGCAAAGGACGGTTCCAAGGACACCTCAGCAGAATGGTATTGCTGAAAGGATGAACAGGACTATTATGGAGCGTGCTAGATGTATGAGATTGCATGCAGGGTTGCCCTTAGAGTTTTGGGCAGAAGCAGTTGACACTGCAGTGTACCTGATCAATAGAGGACCCTCTACTGCTCTGGATGGTGGAATTCCAGAAGAGGCATGGACAGGTAAAAAGGTTGATCTTTCATATCTCAAAGTTTTTGGTTGTGAAGCCTTTGTGCACATAGATAAGGAAAATAGAAAGAAGCTTGATGCTAAGTCTATGAGGTGCACGTTTATAGGCTATGGCTCAGATGACTTTGGTTTCAGATTTTGGAATCTAGGAACTAACAAGGTAATTAGGAGCCGTGATGTTGTTTTCAACAAAAGAGTGATGTACAGTGATCAGACAAGGAAGCTAGATCAAGCTGGGCAGAGCAACAATGAGTTGGATGAAGTTATGGTCCAAAATGAGCTCGCGGGAAAAAGAAATAATCACTTACAGGAAAACACAGAGACCGACGTCGGCAGATTTGGCACCGGCGTCGGCAATACAGAAACCGATGTCAGTCATACAGAGACCGACGTCGGCAGACCAAGCACCGGCGTCGGCCAAGAAGAACCGGCGTCGGCCAGTAACAGGTCTACAGGTGGCCGAGGTCGGTCACTGTCAGAAAATTTGGGTGGACAGATTGTTGAAAATGAGTCCAAGACACCAATCAGGAGGTCTGAAAGGGTAAGTAAGCCTCCAATTAGATACTCTCCTTCTTTATATTATTTATTGCTAATCGATGGTGGAGAACCAGAAAGTTTTGAAGAAGCTTTACAGGTGGAGTCCAGGAGTAAGTGGGAGCATGGCATGGTTGAGGAGATGGAGTCCTTAAGGGAGAACCAAACATGGGATTTGGTTGAATTGCCAGCTGGTAAGAGAACACTGAAGAACAGGTGGACTTACAGGTTGAAGGAAGGTGAGGATGGTCAGATGAGATACAAGGCCAGATTGGTTGTAAAAGGATTTGCACAAAAGCCAGGTATTGACTTTGGCGAAATTTTTTCTCTAGTTGTTAAGATGAGTTCTATAAGGGTTGTACTGTCTTTGGTTGCTTTTGAGGATTTGCATCTCGAGCAGCTAGATGTTAAAACAGCATTTCTTCATGGAGATTTAGATGAGGAAATTTACATGGAACAGCCAGAAGGTTTCGAGGTCAAGGGTAAGGAGAAACTAGTGTGCAGGTTAAAGAAAAGCTTGTATGGCCTCAAGCAAGCTCCAAGGCAATGGTACTTGAAATTTGACAGGTTTATGACTGAGCATGGTTTCAGTAGGTGTCAATCAGACCATTGTGTATACTTTAAGAGATTCAATAACGGTAGATACATTATTCTATTGTTGTATGTAGATGACATGTTGGTTGCAGGGTCTCACATGCAGGACATCTCAGAGCTTAAAGTAAAGTTAGCTCAGACGTTTGCCATGAAGGATTTGGGAGCAGCTAAGAAAATCCTTGGCATGAGAATTAAGAGAGACAAAGAAAATCACAGGTTGATATTGTCTCAAGAAGATTATGTGGACAAGGTGTTGAAACGGTTCAACATGCAGGATGCGAAACCGGTAAGCACACCTTTGGCAGGACATTTCAAGTTAAGTAAAGAACAATGTCCCAATTCACATGATGAGGTAGAGTACATGAACAAGGTTCCATATTCTTCCGCGATAGGAAGTTTGATGTATGCAATGGTGTGTACTAGACCAGATATTGCCCAAGCAGTGGGAGTAGTAAGCAGGTATATGGCCAATCCAGGAAAGGAACATTGGAAAGCAGTACAATGGATCCTTAGATATCTGAGAGGAACCAGCAGTAGACACTTATGCTATGGAGGTTCAGATACATCTCTACATGGCTATGTAGATTCAGATATGGCAGGGGATTTGGATGGCAGGAGGAGCACCACAGGTTATGTTTTTACTGTAGGTGGAACGACAGTTAGTTGGATTTCTAAGTTGCAGAAGGTTGTAGCCTTGTCAACTACAGAAGCAGAATACATTGCAGCTACAGAAGCTAGCAAGGAAATGATATGGATGACACGGTTCATGGAAGAGCTTGGAAGGGAGCAAGGGAGTTGCAGATTGCATAGTGACAGTCAGAGTGTAATCCATTTGGCTAAGAACTCAGCTTTCCATTCTAGAACTAAGCACATACAGCTAAGATACCACTTCATACGGCAGGTATTGGAAGATGGTGAGTTGAAGCTGGAAAAGATCCATACAGACATGAATCCTACGGATATGCTAACAAAGCCGGTTACTAAGGAGAAGTTGAATCTTCATTCAACTTCTGTTGGTCTTCACGATTGAGTTGAAGATGGAGGAGCTAGAAGATCTTGCTGTACAGGTATTGGTGCAGCTGGTTTATCTCCAAGTGGGAGATTGTTAGGAGTGTGGAGCTAAAAGCTTCACCAAGGAGCATAGACAAACAGGTTCGGGTCTACACAGATGCCGGCGTCGGTCAGGAGCGACCGACGTCGGTCAGTTGCAGTTCAGAGGCGCCGACGTCGGCAGTATGGTCGGCCGGCGACGGTCACAGGCGAACAGGCAGGAACCGACGTCGGTTACCTGCGTGTCCAGAGAGCTATTTCCAAGGACAGAAGCGAGTGTTTGCATGATGAGTTTGAGTTGTAGACTCATGCTCGCGTCTCTATTGTTAGCAATATTATTTTTAGAGCCCTTGTTGAAGAGGCTTAACTGTTTGTTGTAAGAGCATGCTTAAGTTTCCTATTTCTATATGTAGGAGAGATCTTCTAAGCTATTGTAAGATGAAGTGTATGAGAGTGTAATAGAGTACGAGTAGAACATTGTGAATGTTTGAAGGACTGTACTTTAGTGAGAGCTCTTGAGGAATAGAGATCTAGTGAGAGATCTTGTGTGCATCTGAGAGAGGTGTGGAAGAACAAAGTTCTTCATTTGTATTCCTATTGTAAAGAGTTTTTAATACAAGTTTTCAGGGTGTTTTCTTGTATATCTTGTTCTGTGCTATTTATCATTTCAGTTACTTATCTATCTGTTTATTTCCGCATTGATTGCTTTCATAAGTGTAATCCATTGTTGGTTGATCCCCAACATGAATAAGGAGCAATCCCTGACAAAGGAGTGATGAAGGCTAAGGAGAATCTTATAGCCTTTAGAAAAGAGCTAGAGAAGATATATGTGCTTGCACTAAGTAGCACTGTCACAGAGATAGACAATACCACTAAGGAAATCAAGCTCAGAACCAAGAGCTTTGAGGACTTCAATGCTGAGCTTAAGGAGAGCATGCTCGAATTTTGTGTGTTAAAGGCTTTGGTAGCCTAGTCCAAGGGTGGACTAGCAATTTTGTATAGGGTAATTTTGGGTCCCTATTTTGGCTAAGTATAGATCCATGCCAACTTGACAAGGCAATCACTAATCATGATTGTTATTTTGATACCTTTTGCACTTGTTTGAAGAATCGATGCACACCTTGCACTAACTGGCAGGTGGCTAATCAATTCAATGATGTCTTTGGCATCTTTAAGGAGTGGCTACACATGGTGATCATAGTGTGAAGGGTATAAGGTAATATAATTATTAGAATGATTGCTAAAGCTCTAAATTGGCACCTAGCATGTGCAAATCCACCCTAGCAAAAGGTGATCCTATAGCCTATAAAAGCAATCTCAAACCAATAAGTAGGTAGTGCAATTTAGGAAACAAATATTTGAAGAGTTTTTTAGATATCATGTTTTGACCATCGTTAAAACTTAGGATCAACATAGATGCCTTGAAGGTTCTGTTCGTATGTGCCCAAGCTCCCCTGTGAACTTGTGAGCTACTTAGCAACTTTAGTTAAGCATTTACTCTATTTATATATAAACATAAAATCTATGTAAGTTGAAATTTCATTAATGAGGATGGATGTTGATTCAAATTATGTTCAATTTGGTTTATGCATTTTTGGCATCACTAGTTAAATATGAAATGGTTATAATGCTGTAATTTACATATAGTTATGCTAAGTGTGATGTTTTCAAGATTTTGGTTTAGGACATTAATGGAGTCCCCTTTTAAATTTTTGACATCAACATATCTTGTAGGAGTAGTCTAAGTATGTAATGGGTCATGTAGCAATAATTGATATCCTTACTAAAAGCGCTAGACTATGCATGATCACTTGATCTAAAGTATCCCCTTGACCCGTCTAGTACCTATATGATGCAAGACTTAGATTGATAAAGTCTTGCACCCTTATGACTAGAATAAGCCCCAAAATAGGCTTGCACTTATAGAACCAACATGATTATTCCAAAAAAGGCTGCACCAATGAATCTACCACACACCTTCTTTGAATAACCATGTCCTAAAATAAAAACTTACACCATGGAAAAACTAGCCCAATGTAGGCCTCAGTTATTTCTTTGTTGTGCTTCAAGTGAGTACATAAGGTTTGTGCCTTATGTGAATTGATTCTAGCATAGTTGAGTGATAAATGTTGAGCCTCTATGGGAACATATAATTTTCTCACCTAGTTGTAATGAGTCTAGAGCTGACTTGGACAACCAGATAAATGCTTGACTCCATAAATGATGAATTGACCCCCTTTTCTACAAAAAACTATTTGATATTTGGTTACCTCAAGAGATTGGATTCCTATCCTAATCTAAAAATCAAGTTTCAGTTAAATAATATAGACTTACATTCTAGTCTTCACATTCAAGAGTTGCTACCTAATGTTATGTTGCATAAACTTGGCTTGTAGCCTCTTCAAGCTTAGTGGAAATACTAGAGGTGGAACTATGTTACACATTTCAAGATATAATTTCTTAGGATTATTTATTAGATGATGAGTCTT
This sequence comes from Torreya grandis, assembly GCA_037957365.1. Lineage (NCBI taxonomy): Eukaryota > Viridiplantae > Streptophyta > Pinopsida > Cupressales > Taxaceae > Torreya > Torreya grandis. The sequence goes on from JARHVA010000902.1 coordinate 3,381,471, forward strand.
TTCTCTCCATCTATAGACAAGCTCAACAAGTGTTGGGGCCTCCAGTCCTCTCCTAGGACTTAGCTAATGCAGAAAAATAGGCCAACTTTCTAGAGGCCATAACTTTTGAGCTCTTCTACACACCAAAATGACCATCTTGAAAATTTCATTGCTTTCTTAAGATTTCCATATAGTTAGAGATGTTTTTTATATTTTTGAAGGCCATATGTGATTATCTGAGGGTCCAAAATTACAATTTAATTATTTTTTCAAGATTTTTCTTTTTAAAAAAATTGTATATTTTTAGGACCAGATGTTAACTTTAGCTAAATTTCATCCCATAGGCTAATTTTGTCATTTAGGATATTTCAAGATATTTTTAGAGTTGCATTCACTTGCATGCAAAACTTACTATAAATAGCAACTGCTGAAAATAAACATTTTTTTAGATTTTAGTTTCTTTTCAAATTTTGTATGTCAACCCTAAATTCTGTGTTGAGGCTTTTTAAAGCATGATTTAGGTTTACAATTATTTCAAGTCATTCAATATGAATCAATACAAATTATTTTCAGAAGCTTTTCCTATTGATAATTTATTATCTTGATAGTTTTATAAGCTTTCCATATGAGTGGATCATGATGAAACAAAAGAGTAGATGGTTTTAAGGTATGTAAATGATTTGAAAATTTCTATTAAATATGAATTAATCATGCATATAATACTTTTCATGGATGAGGCCTATCAATTAGCTTTGAAGATAGAACAAAACCAAAATAGATAGAATTTCAAAAGAACATCTCATGGTCCAAGAACAAGAAAATACCTTCCAAATAGGGGACAAGGTGGGTTTAATACCACTAGAAATGGGTCTAATACCCATAGAGGTGAATCATCAAATGGTGGAAAAAATCAAGATGACAATAGGCAAGGGTTTCAATACCAACAAAGAGGAACATGATTTTAGAGAGTACGAGCTTATGGTGGTGCTAGAGGATGATTTTTGAATCAACATAAATCTTATGTATGTTATAGATGTGGAGAATAAGGGCACAAAGCATTTGAGTGTCCACATTATCAAGATCAAGAAAAGAGGCAAGAAGATCATCCAAGAGTGAATCTAGTTGAGACTGAGAAAAATATTGAAGTTGCACCTGTAGATGTTGGAGAGAATCTCATGATGAGAGGAACCATGATCTCTCCAAGGAAGGAACTACTACAGAATAAATAAGGTGGTGATGCATAACTATGATCAATTATTTTTTTAACAAGATGTACTTCAGGTGGAAAGGTATGTAAAGTAATTATATATGGTGGTAATTGTGAAAATATGGTTTCTAAAAAAATGATAGAGAAACTAAATCTGCAATGTGAAAAATATATTAATCCTTATCAGATTTCATGGTTTAAGAAAGGAAATGAAGTTATAGTAGATAAAAGGTGTTTAATCAAGTTTTCTATAGGAAAAATTTATAATGATGAAATATGGGGTGATGTTATTTCGATGGATGCATATCATGTGTTAATGGGAAGATTGTGACAATTTGACAGAAAAGTAATTCATGATGGAGCAAAGAACATGTACACTTTTTGGAAAGGTGATAAAAAGGTAGTTTTGTTACCTCTTAAAGATGAAGAGAAGATAGAAAGCATGCTCTCCACTAAATAATTCATCCAAGATATGAAGGTAGTAGGTTATTTTTATGTATTAGTAGCAAAGAATGAAGACATAAAAGTAGTGTTAATACCAATCGAAGCAACAAGAGTTTTGAAATATTATGTAGATGTTATGCATGATGAGTTACCAGATGGTTTATCATCGAAGAGAGATATTCAACATTATATTAATTTGATTATAGGATCAACTCTACCCAATCAAGCAGCATATAGGTTGAGTCCAACATAACATGTAGAATTAAATAAACAAGTTATTGAATTGCTAAAAAAGAAGGTGATAAGGGAGAGTATGAGTCCATGTGCAACACCAACTTTGATAACTCCTAAGAAATATGGAGGATGGAGAATGTGTGTGGATAGTAGAATAATTAAAAAAAATACAATAAAGTATAGGTTTTCTATACCTTATTTAGATGATATGATGCATGTACTTGTAGGAGCAAAATATTTTACCAATATTGATGTAAGTAGTGGTTATTATTAGATTCAAATTCATGAAGGAGATGAGTGGAAAATTGCATTCAAGACTAAGGATGGATTATATGAGTGCATGGTGATGCCATTCAGATTATATAATACACCTAGCACATTTATGAGGGTGATGAATACAGTGCTACAAGAATATATTGGTAAGTTTTTGGTTGTTTATTTTGATATTCAATAAGACTAAAGAGAACACTTAAAACATTTGAGAATGATAGTAGATTTGTTAAGAAAGGATACGTATGCAAATTTGAAGAAGTACAGGTTTATGCATAACGGTTTGGTATTTTTGGAATTTGTAGTTTTAGTAAATAGTGTGAGAATGGATGAAGAAAAAATAAAGGTAATTATAGAGTGGCCTATTCCAAAATCCATTACAGGGGTAAGAAGTTTCTATGGTTTAGCAATTTTTTACAAAAAAATTATTAAAAATTTTAGTAGTATTATGGCACCAATAACAATTGCATGAGAGGGAAGAAAATTTTATGGACTAGAGTAGCTACATGAAGTTTTGAATTTTTGAAGAAGATTACAGAAAGACCAGTTTTAGCATCAACATATTTTAACAAAGTGTTTGGGGCTGATTGTGATGTTTCATTTGTGGGAATTGGTGGTGTGTTGAGTCAAGAAAGAAAGTTAATAACATATTTTAGTGAGAAATTGAATGAGATAAGAACAAAGTATTCTACCTATGATGTTGAACTTTATACAATTGTACAAGCATTAAGACATTGGAGGTATTATCTGGTGCCTAAGGAGTTTATACTATTTACAAATCATGAGGCTTTGAAGTATGTGAATACACAAAAGAAGATGAATAGTAGGCATGCAAAGTGAGTTTATTTCTTACAGGGTTATACTCTTGTGTTGAATCATAAATCAAGAAAATAGAGTTAGGTAGCTAATGCATTGAATAGAAGGGTATCATTATTAACTACTATGGTGAGTGAAGTAGTTGGATTTGAAACTATCAAAGAATTTTATGATACTAATCCATATTTTAACAAGGTAGTTGAGCAATGTAGGAATCCATTAACAGGTGGGACAAATGTTATTCATTATGAGTTTCTTATACATGAAGGTTATCTCTACAAAGGGAAATAATTATGCATTCCATTTGGGTCTCTATGAGACAATGTAATAATAGAATTACATATTGGTGGTTTGGCTGGACATTTTGGTAAGATGAAGACAATAACTGGTGGAGGAAAAGTTTTTTTGGCCAAATATGAAGAGAGATGTGACAAGGTATGTTTCATGGTGTAGAAAATGTCAAGTGGCTAAAGGACATGTACAAAATACTGGATTATACATGCCATTACTAGTTTCAAGAGGACCATGATAGATTTGAGTATGGATTTTATGTTGGGATTACCAAACATGTAGGGAGGTAATGATTCAATTTTTATTATTGTAGATAAATTTTCTAAAATAGTTCATTTTATGGCATGTATGAAAACCAATTATGCCACTAGAAGTGCAAAACTATTTTTTAAGAATATTGTGAGATTTCATGCTGTTCCAAAAATTATTACTTCAGATAGGGACACAAAATTTCTATGTCATTTTTGGAGGACTTTGTGGAATAAGATGGGTACTAAGCTACAATTTAGTAGTGCATATCACCCACAAACAGATGGACAGACATAAGTTAAGAATAAGAGCTTGGAAAATTTGTTGAGATGCATAGTGGGATAGAAGCCCAAGCAATGGGACTTGGCTTTACCACAAGTTGATTTTGCATATAAAAGTTTAGTGAATAGAACAAAAAAAAAGTCACAATTTCAAATTATTTATGGGAAAAATCCTATGGGTATTTTATATTTGATACAATCACCAATTGCAGATCAAGTTAGTGATGATGTAGAAGAATTTGCAGAGCATATGCAATAGTTGTAAAGAGTAAGAAGAAAGTTACAAAAAAGTAATGAGAAATATGAAGTAGCAGTAGATATCAAAAGAATATCCAAGGTCACTCCGATGAAGAGAATCTCATGATGAGAAGAACCATGATCACTCTGATGAAGGAACAAGTGAAAAATAAAGAAGGTGGTGATGCATAACTGTGATCAAATATTTTTCGAACAAGATGTACTTTGGGTGGAAAGATATGCAAAGTAATTATATATGGTGGTAGTTATGAAAATATGGTTTCTAAAAAAATGATAGAGAAACTAAATCTGCAATGTGAAAAACATCCTAATCCTTATCAGATTTCATGGATTAAGAAAGGAAATGAAGCTATAGTAGATAAAAGGTGCTTAATCAAGTTTTCTATAAGAAAAAATTATAGTGATGAAATATGGGGTGATCTCATTTCGATGGATCCAGGTCATGTGTTATTGGGAAGATTGTGACAATTTCACAGGAAAGAAACTCATGATAGAGCAAAGAACACGTACACTTTTTAGAAAGGTGGTACAAAGGTAGTTTTGTTACCTTCTAAAGATGAAGATAATATAGAAAGCATGCTCTCTACTAAATAATTTATCCACGATATGAAGGTAGTAGGTTATTGTTATGTATTAGTAGAAAAGAATGAAGACATAGAAGTAATGTAAATACCAACCGAAGCAACAAAAGTGTTGAAATATTATGTAGATGTTATGCATGATGAGTTACCGGATGGTTTACCACCAAAGAGAGATATTCAACATCATATTAATTTGATTCTAGGATCATCTCTACCCAATTAATAAGTATATAGGATGAGTCCAACATAACATGTATAATTAAACAAACAAACTACTGAATTGCTAAGAAAGAAGGTGATAAAGGAGAGTATGAGTCAATGTGAAACACCAACTTTGATAAATCCTAAGAAAGGTGGAGGATGGAGAATGTGTGTAGATAGTAGAACAATTAACAAAATTACAATAAAGTATAGGTTTTCTATACCTTGTTTAGATGATATGATGCATGCAATTATAGGAGTAAAATATTTTACCAAGATTGATCTAAGCAGTGGTTATTATCAGATTCAAATTCATGAAGGAGATGAGTGAAAAACTGTATTCAAGACTAAGGATGGCTTATATGAGTGGATGGTGATGCCATTCAGATTATCTAATGCATCTAACACATTTATGAGGGCGATGAATACAGTGCTAAGAGAATATATTGGTAATTTTTTGGTTCTTTATTTTTATATTCAATAAGACTAAAGAGAACACTTACAACATTTGAGAATGGTACAAGATTTTTAAGAAATGAGAAGTATGCAAATTTGAAGAAGTACAGGTTTATGTAGAATGGTTTGGTATTTTTGAGATTTGTAGTTTCAGCAAATGGTGTGAGAACAGATGAAGAAAAGATAAAAGAAATTATTGAGTGGCCTGTTCCAAAAAGCATTACAGAGGTAAGAAGTTTCCATGGTTTAGTAACTTTTTACAGAAAAATTATAAATTTTTTTAGAAGTATTTTGGCACCAATAACAAATTGCATGAGAGGGAAGGAATTTTCATGGACTAGAACAACCATAGAAAGCTTTGAATTTTTGAAGAAGAATATTATAGAAAGACCAATTTTAAGATTACTATATTCTAACAAAGTGTTTGGCATTTATTGTGATGTTTCGTTTGTGGAAATTGGTGCTGCGTTGAGTCAAGAAAGAAAGTGAATAGCATATTTTAGTGAGAAATTGAATGAGGTAAGAACAAAGTATTCTACCTATGATGTAAAATTTATGAAATTATACAAGAATTAAGAGATTGGAGGGATTATCTGGTGCCTAAGGAGTTTATCCTATTTACAGATGATGAGGTTTTGAAGTATATGAATACACAAAAGAAGTTGGATAGTAGGCATGCAAAGTGGGTTTCTTTCTTGCAGGGGTGTACTCTTGTGTTGAAGCATAAGAAAAAAAAAATAGAGTTAGGTAGCTAATGCATTGAGCATGAGGGTAGCATTATTAACTACTATGGTGAGTGAAGTAGTTGGATTTGAAGCTATCAAAGAATTATATGATAGTAATCCATATTTTGGCAAGGTATTTGAGTCATGCAAGAATCCATTAACAGATGGGGTAGATGCTATTCATGATGAATGTTTTATATATGAAGCTATCTTTTCAAAGGGAAATAATTATGCATTCCATTTGGGTATGTACGAAACAATATAATAATAGAATTACATATTGGTGGTTTGGCTGGACATTTTGGTAAGATGAAGATAATAACTAGTGGAGGAAAAGTATTTTTGGCCAAAGATGAAGAGAGATGTGACAAGGTATGTTTCATGGTGTAGAATATGTCAAGTGGCTAAAGGACATGTACAAAATACTAGATTATACATGCCATTATTGGTTCCAAGAGGACTATGGACAGATTTGACTATGGATTTTATGTTGAGATTACCAAACACACAGAGAGGTAATGATTCAATTTTTGTTATTGTAGATAATTTTTCTAAAATAGTTCATTTTATTACATGTATGAAAACCAATGATGCCACTAGAGTTGCAAAATTATTTTTTAAGGATATTGTGAGATTGCATGGTGTTCAAAAAATTATTACTTCAGATAGGGACATGAAATTTCTAAGTCATTTTTGGAGGACTTTGTGGATGAAGATGGGTACTAAGTTACAATTTTGTAGTGCATATCACCCACAAATAGATGGACATCTAGAAGTTGTGAATAAGAGCTTGGAAAATTTATTGAGATGGATAATGGGAGAGAAGCCTAAACAATGGGACTTGGCTTTACCACAAGTTGAGTTTGCATATAAAAGTTTAGTGAATAGATCAACAAGAAACTCACCCTTTCAAAGTGTTTATGGGAGAAATCCTATGGGTATTTTAGATTTGATATGATTACCAATTACAAATCAAGTTAGTGATGATGTAGAAGTGTTTGCAGAGCATATGAAATAGTTGTAAAGAGTAAGAAGAAATTTGAAGGAAAGAAATGAGAAATGTAAAGCAAAAACAAATTTCAGAAGAAGATCCAAGGTATTTGAAGAAGGAGAGTTGGTAATGGCTTAGTTTAGGAGAGAAAGATTTTCAAAAGGCATGTACAACAAGTTGAAGTACAAAAAAATTGGACCATGTAGAATTGTGAAGAAAATCAATGATAATGCTTATGAGGTGAGTTTGCCATAGAATTTTGCTATCTCTCCAGTATTTAATGTTTTAGATTTATATGAATTGTATGGAGAAGATGGTGAAGGTGATGAAGATGAAGAAGTAAATTGGAAGAAGTAGATTTTAAATAAGAAGGAAAACATAGTGCATGTTTTGGATATAAAGATAGTGAGCACAAGGCAAGTGAATTATAATAGGTATTTAGTGTAGTGGGAAGGATTGTGGCAAAAAGACAACACTTGGATTACAGATTGGGAGTGAAGAATATTGACAAATAAAAATGGCAATGGTTAATCGGGGCAACTCGTAGGTGCTGAGTTGTTTTCAACTAGAGGAAAATGATGAAAAAAAATAGGCCAACATTTTAGAGGCCATAACTTTTGACATGTACCTCCATTTAAGCTCTTCCACGTGCCAAAATGATCGTCTCAATTTTTGTTTTACTTTCCTAAGAAATCTTACCTACTTAGGAATGTTTTTGATATTTTTTTGAGGCTATATGTGATCATTTAAGAGTTTAAAATTGCAATTTAATTATTTTTTAAGAAATTTTTCTATTTTTAGAAATTATATATTTTTAGGACCCGATATTAACTTTAGTTGAATTTCATGTCATAGGTTAATTTTAGCATTTAGGATATTTCAAAATATTTTTAGAGCTATGCACACTTGCATGTGAAACTTACTATAAATAACAACTCCTAAAAATAGATGTTTTTTTTAGATTTTAATTTTTTTCTCAAATTTTGCATGTCAAATCTAAATTCTAAGTTGAGGCTTATTTAAGCATGGTTTCAGTTTGTAATTATTTCAAGTCATTCAATATGAATCAATACAAATTATTGTTTTCATAATCTTTGCCTATTGATAATTTATTGTCTTAATAGTTTTTGAGTTCATTATTGGCTCACCTGTCTGGATCATGTGTGGCACCCTACCCTAGGGCATAAACTGGCTCATTTTTTATAGTGTTTGATTTATCAAGGACTTCCCCTCGATGAGAGGCTGTTCCACCTCTGCATTACCAAGCCCTTTTGTTTGGCTTACAAGCGTTTAAAATCATTTAAGCATTTTTTCTAGTTTTCTCTGAAATCCAAGTTTGCTTGGCATTGATTTCATTCATTATTTCTACCTTATCACCCTCAGCTTTTCTCTTGATGATTATTCTAGTTAGGCAACCTTTATTGCCTTTCTCTAGCAATTCTTTCATGCTACTATTCTCTTTAAGTTATGAAAACCCAAGAGCAATGCTATTTTTAATCATGAGACATGTGAAATTTCATTTTATTGTATTGAAAAGGTTGTTATTTATTTGATCTATTTGCAGATTTAAGCTCAAGTGGAAAAGATGGCTCTAGATCTTTGCCACCTGTAGGATTTTCTCTACCACAGGAGGAGTTCCCCTTGCACTGAGCAGGGTTTGCCTGATGGCCCACCCCACAATCTGTGACTTCCTCCTCTCAAGAGGTGTTGAAGCAAAAGTCAGTTCAGAAGCATGGGCCACTTTTCTCCTTACCTTCCCCTGGGGGTGGCTAGAGTTCTCATGGAAAGTCTAATGTTGGTCCTTCACAACAATGTCTGACAAGCACTGTTATTCTTGCATAATTGATTGATGGTTGGCCTATCACTATTCATGACAACCCCCTAGATGGCTAAAATGCTTTAGAGATTCCTGACGTGGCACCACCCGCTTGGTTGGTGCTTCTCAAGGATAATCCTTTGCGTTTGCTTCCTAAGGTGATGACCTGTGCATAAAAAAATGCTATCTGAGAAATTTTAATTTTTTGGGCCGTACCTTGATCGACTATTTTTTATGTCACAATCGAGATATTCCTTTGATAAAGAATTTGAAACGTGATGTGTCCAACTACTTTACTTTGTAACCTTCTGTAATTATATATTTTTATTAATATAATATAAAACATTCCAATAATAAATAGGCCAACATTTTAGAGGCCATAACTTTTGACCTGTACCTCCGTTTAAGCTCTTCCCCGTGCCAAAATGATCGTCTCAAAATTTTTGTTACTTTCCTAAGAAATTTTACCTACTTAGGAATGTTTTTGATATTTTTTTTGAGGCTATACGTGATCATTCGAGAGTCTAAAATTGCAATTTAATTATTTTTTAAGAAATTTTTCTATTTTTAGAAATTATATATTTTTAGGACTTGACATTAACTTTAGTTGAATTTCATGTCATAGGTTAATTTTAGCATTTAGGATATTTCAAAATATTTTTAGAGCTGTGCACACTTGCATGTGAAACTTACTATAAATAACAACTCCTAAAAATAGATGTTTTTTTTAGATTTTAATTTTTTCTCAAATTTTGCATGTCAAATCTAAATTCTATGTTGAGGCTTATTTAAGCATGGTTTCAGTTTGTAATTATTTCAAGTCATTCAATATGAATCAATACAAATTATTGTTTTTAGAAGCTTTGCCTATTGATAATTTATTGTCCTAATAGTTTTTGAGTTCATTATTGGCTCACTTGTCTGGATCATGTGTGGCACCCTACCCTGGGGCATAAACTGACTCATTTTTTATTGTGTTTGATTTATCAAGGACTTCCCCTCAATGAGAGGCTGCTCCACCTCTGCATTACCAAGCCCTTTTGTTTGGTTTACAAGCGTCTAAAATCATTTAAGCATTTTTTCTAGTTTTCTCTGAAATCCATGTTTGCTTGGCATTGGTTTCATTCATTATTTCTACCTTATCACCCTGAGCCTTTCTCTTGACGATTATTCTAATTAGGCAGCTTTTATTTCCTTTCTCTAGCAATTCTTTCATGCTACTATTATCTTTTAGTTATGAAAACCCAAGAGCAATGCTATTTTTAATCATGAGACATGTGAAATTTCATTTTATTGTATTGAAAAGGTTGTTATTTCTTTGATCTATTTGCAGATTTAAGCTCAAGTGGAAAAGATGGCTCTAGATCTTTGCCACCTGCATGATCTTCTCTACCACTGGAGGAGTTCCCCTTGCATTGAGTAGGGTTTGCCTGATGGCCCACCCCACAATCTGTGACCTCCTCCTCTCAAGAGGTGTCGAAGGAAAAGTTGGTCCAGAAGCATGGGCCACTTTTCTCCTTACCTTCCCCTTGGGGTGGCTAGAGTTCTCATGGAAACTCTAATGTTGGTCCTTCACAACAATGTCTGACAAGCACTGTTGTTCTTGCATAATCGATTGATGGTTGGCATATCACTATTCATGACGACCCCCTAGATGGCTAAAATGTTTTAGAGATTCCTGACGTGGCACCACCCGCTTGGTTGGTGCTTCTCAAGGATAATCCTTTGCCTTTGCGTCCTAAGGTGATGACCTGTGCATAAAAAAATGTTATCTGAGTATTTTTAATTTTTTGGGCCGTACCTTGATCGACTGTTTTTTATGTCGCAATCGAGATATTCCTTTGATAAAGAATTTGAAACGTAATGTGTCCAACTACTTTACTTTGTAACCTTCTGTAATTATATATTTTTATTAATATAATATAAAACATTCCAATAATAAATATCTATTATATTCAAAGCTTCTTAAAACGAATATCTAAAGCTTGCCGAAATGGAAACTTAAACTATGGAGTGGGTTGTTTGATAGAAAGAGTGACATAAAGTAACAAAACAGAGAAAAGAAAAATATTCTTTCCGTGAGAAGAACGAAGAACATAAAACCTAAAGAGTTTTGTCAAAAGCATTGATTTAACTCTATTCCGATGAACACAAAATGTTGTTATTATACAAAATCATAATTCACAAAATCCACTTCGTGTTATATACCGAAGTTACAAATTCTACAACCATAAAATCCACTTCATGTTATCTACCGAAGTTACAAATTCTACAACCATGTACATTTTGAACTACTTATTCTATTGATTAATGAAACAAAGTAAAAATAGATTTCAATTTTTTTATTTTTTAAAAAAAATGAAAATGAAAATAAAATTATAAAATCGAAAAAGTTGTCGTTTGATTAAAGAGGATGATATGTTATTATAGTATTTTTTAAGATACAAAGTTGTCATTTCGTTGGTAATTTTAATGAATCGGACAAAAACGTTTATCCGTACATCTACGTAAATATTACATAAAATTTGTTATTAAAAATATATATTGAAATGATAGACTCAGCATATATTTTTTTGAAACACTGCAAGAAGCTGCTCTGCTGATGTCATCAAATCAATTTTAGCTGTTCGTACACAAAATAAAACCTTTAACTAAAACTTACACCATTAAGCAATATTTTATATATATTAAAAATAAAAAATAAAAAATGACATATTAATAAATATATAAACATCCCATCTCTGTATTGAATCTGTGGTACAAACATTGAAAATGACATGGGCTATGGAGGAGGCCAGGTTGCAGGGAAGGCAGTGGGGTAAGTTCATACGAACCAACTTTGGAGGGCTTTAAACGTGTTCAAGCATGCTTTTGTTCTTCATATACGGACCGCATAAGAGAGCTGTGACTATTTAATATCTTTTTACAATATTTCCCTTTTCGCTTTGTCCAAGGCATTCACAGAGGATATCTGGTAGATTTACATTTTTCATAAATTATACTTTTCAAAACCTCCACCCTCAGCCTCACAAAATCATACTGATAACAGATTTTAGTTGTGGGTCAACGTTGTCGACCATCCTCTCTGTTACCCGCGATTGATGAATTTTATGCCAATGAATTTGTGAATTAACACAAAACCATGAACCATCAAATGCAAACAAATATGGGGCTAAAGTTTTATTATAGATGAAATACAGATAGCAGAAATGCTTATATAACAAAATCTCATCCAACGATGTAAAACAAAGAATAAATGAATGAATGCGCTCTGCAAACTACAGTAGCATAACGATACAGCTGAAAAACTCAACTGTGTCTTTGCCTTTCCTAAGACAATTTAAATCTATCTAACGGTCGAATTTAACTTTGCATTTCTTCCTAGAGAAAGTGGCTGAACTACTCTCGCTGAGTGGCACAGAAAGCCGGCAATTGACTTTGATTTTGTAATGTCTGGTCTTAATTTTGCCGACCTTCAAACGAATGCGCGATCTGAATTTAACTTCCACAGCCGCCACACCCTCCGAATTTGACGAGAGCAACACAGACGAATTAAATACGGGACGTAAAGCGGTGGTGTTCTTGTGGCCCTGATAAAACCCTTCCAACGCTGTCGCCGCAATGCTCTGTCCCCCGTAATAGGTAATCGCCGTGAGGGTGTCGTAGTAGATGCCTATCTTTTTATTCGGATTCCGAACGCTCATCCCCAACATGATATTGCTGCCGCTGCCGCCGCTCGTGTTGTTATTGATTTCAACACTGTCTACATAGAATTTGGGCTTGCTCGGTCGCATAACCAGCCAGACAACAAGTGCTGCGATTCCCACAACAATTATGGCGATTATTAGGAGCTTCAAGAGGAGTTTGAGGATGCAAAATGGACCGCAGCAGAAACTTTGCCTTCGCCGTGGCAGCTTGTGAGCCACCGTCGGGGATGGAATTGCTCCTCCTCCTCCTCCTGCTGAATAATAGCCTCCATTGAAGGTCGGCCCATACTTGGCACCCTCGCCCATCTGTTTTAAGTCTAACTAAATGTAAAATCTTCTGTAAGATGCAAATTGAAATTTCTGGAAATAAGATGAAAATGCAGGTAGACGAAGTTGGAGAAATGGTATACGGTTTAAGGAGTTATATAGAAGAGGAGAGGAGAGGGTGAAGTTTGATTTTATATTATATGATGAACTTTCTGCGTGGTTACGAATTCGAGTATCGGCACGCGGTTTCCAATTTCAACAACGCGATTGGGTTGTGTTACAAGAAAACTCGCGATTGCTTGCGTGGAGGCACGCGGGATGAGAAGGATTCAAAGATCTAAAGTAGGATGGTTATTTCTATTTCCCCCTATGGCTAGGTTTTATTGGTCACTTGGAAGGTAGGTAGTTTAGCTTTGGCTCAAATTAATTAATATTACAAGTATTATACCTTAGAGCCCATTCCATTTTATTAGACATTTGGTGGCAATTACATTGTGTAATAGGAGGAATTGGAAGACGTGTTGGATTGTAAATATCATATGGGAGACCAGAGTAATTCTTGAAGGCAATAACCACATACATGGGTAAGGAAGGTGGGTTTGAATTTGGGTGGTAGACAATGTCATCTATTTCTCTGATGGCTCCATTAACTAACCCTACTTTCACCCATAGATTGGATGTCAACATAATATTTTTTCCTTTACATAGAAGCACGATTTTCGTGAGTTGAGTGTCACCATTTGGTGTCCCCTGTTGTCTGCTTTGTTTTGTTTTACATATTGCTATTGAAATGTTTAATGATTTTAACATTTGTTTGTTATTGCATTGTTTCTAATTTTTAGTTACATACAAATGTGTTGACACATTGAAATCTTCTTAATTCTTTTGGATGTATAAAAGATGGTATTCTTGACATGAGATAATTCTAGTCTTCTTTTGTTGGGTTTACATTTGTACTATTGGTTAATAAATTTTTAAACAATAGTTGATTTGCCATGCATACCTGTTGATGGAAATTTATGTATCATGTTATTACTTTGTTGAATGCTTGTCAAGGAATGTGGCCAAATGAATTTCATGCTTACATTGGTATGTCATTTACAAGGGGAAGTTATTCTAGGTCACCATCAAGTATAATTGAACAACCTCCAAAATATTTATTGTTATGTTAAGAAAATTCCTCACACAATAAGTTGTTGATATTGTTGAGCATCTTTACCCCTATGAAGCTCATTTCATCAATGAGAAAATATTTAATGTGTCTCATTTCTTCTTGGAAAATAGTTAGTGGTTGTCCTTCAAGTGCATTCATTTGATGGATAGGAACACAGAGGCTTGAATGTATTGTTAATACATTTATGTTAAATATTTTGACATTGGTTAGAGCGAGGAGAAGTAGAGGATAACTGTTTCTCCCTGCAAGTTCATTTAGGATACGTTTGATGTTACTAATCAAGCAGGATTTACCTGGCCTATTTTTCATTGCATAATAATATTGAGTAGCAGAGCTTGTGTTTTTTTTCTATCATGGTGCAAAATAATGTTGAAGGCTATTTGTTGGATACATGACAACTCACTTGGTAGTGGCTCACTTGTGCAATATGCATATATATTCTAGGTGACTATGCATTAAGAATACATAAATTATGGTGTTGTTATGTGTAGGTTAAGTGGGACCTCAAAATGATTCCAATTATGGTTGGTGTCAAAGTCATAAAGCCCAAGCATATTGATGTCATCGATGTTATTGTTGCCTGATGGGTGGATGCAAGCTAAGAGTTCCCATTGATGCATTTCCCCTTCCATATGTGCATCCTTTTGAGTGCCATTAGCATCAGTAATTGATTCAATATCTTTTTCTTCTGTAGATTTCTACCAATATGCCATGGAATGTATAAATCCTTGGTTTTTTCTAAATGTTTAACCATTCCCTACCTCATTAAACTAGTGTCCGTTACAATGTTGCGAAATGGTTTTTACAGTAGGAGATTGGACACATAGAAAGCTTAATATGATGATGAATCAGTAGGGGGTATAACAAAGAAATGATGGAATATGCAAAAAAATTGATTGATTTTTTCTATTTCTTCCCTGATTAGTTTTTATTTGATTATTGATAGAGCATGTTTGGGTGGCCTCAATGAGTGGTATATTATCTATAAAAGAAGGGAAATTTATATATGCATTAATGAAAGATGGTATTTTTGCTTCCTCAGATGTGATTTTATAAATACGTTTGAATATTTATTTAGCTACAGGTAGGGTAGAAAATGTTTTGCTACAAACCAATAGAGGTAGGTCTTGAAACATGTGGCATGCCTCTTATGCATATATGTTGTGGCTGACATTAATTTTTATGAGCAAATTGATGCATGCAATCACTGCCAAGATTTTAAATGCAACTGTAGCTGATATTCTAGGAGGCATATGGTGGTAGCTTTCAGATTTATTTCTAGCTTTAGCTACATACTTTTTTATATATTTGAGTAAGGTGTGGCAGGAGACAACTGGTTGGAAATCAAAACTTTCACTCCACATTTAAAGCATGCTTGCATGGTGGATGTCCACTCTTTCATCATTATTGGCTAGAAGGTAAGTATTATGGCCTCCATCATTGATAAGCATGATTGACATTGCATGTAATTTGGTGACAGTGATTTGTATTTATATTATATATTAGTACCCCTTTTCCATAAACATTTAGAATCATTACATTTTGGTGTGACATTGAACTCGGTCTACAAGATCCTCATAATTATTTTGAACATTGACACCAAATATTTAATTTGTGGTGAGAAAGCTATATCATCAAGATTGAAATGGTGTATTATATCATGGATTATGTCATTATTGCATGGATTATATGCTATTGTAGAATCCACTTGAAGAGGATCTTCCCAATCAATGTGTTTATGTTGGGTGCATTGTTTAACCATAAAAATCCATGGATGTGTGTAATTACTTTGTGTTGCCATTGTAATATTAGGTTAACTTGTTCAATGAACATTTCCTCAATTTGTGTGAGGTTAGATAAAATTATGCATTGTATACCTAGCTCCATGTTATTTAAAGTAGGAAAATAATTATCATTTCTTTCTAAAATGCATCAGCAATAAGTATGTTCACTATGGAAAATACTTGTTTTAATTCATGGATAAAACTCCTTGCAAATGAAACATGCATGTATTGAAGAAAGATGACTTATCCTTTCAAGGATTTATTCATGAGGTTGTTCAATAGAGAGATAATAAAATTTTGGGGTCGATAGCTATTGTTTTTTCATGATAATTAAGTCTTGACATGCATTTATTTTATCATTGTGTATTGCATAACTCGAATGAGATCTTTTTTTATTTGTTCTTTATCCAAGGATGTCTGCAATGATCATGAAGGAAAAATCAATCGCTAAATTATTGCAAATTCTATGTAGAGTCTAGTATTTTTCATATGAAAATAATATATTGTGTCAAGAAGTAAGTAATTGAAAGTGACGAATAACATTAAATTTACACCACTTGCATATTATTTATTGCCTTGCCCTTTCTTCTGCAGGTCTAAATTTAGTTTCTTCATTTATTGTTAAGCCTGATTTAATTGCTCCAGAAGTTAATATTTTCATAGCATGGATGAACATAAGTTACAAGATAGAGTATAGTACCTCAATGTCTTGTCCATGGTGCACATAAACAACATTGTAATACAAATTCAAACCACTCATTGGATGTGGAGCCCTGTTACAATCAAATCAATTCTCATGATGTCCTCATCCACCATTAATAATAGAAAATGGCCAATCAAATATGTTTCCAACTTGTAAGATACATACCCCTTTCCAATGTGTGCAAGTGATGTGAATTCAATAGCTAGCCAAAACCCAAGTCTGGTGTATGACATGGACTATATGGTGTCCAATATCACATGAAATACCCCTCACCATCACCATCTATCTCACCTTGAAATATTGCTCCACTTACATGTTTTGTTTTGCCTATACCTTCCCCACCACTTTGCCATTGTTCAAGTTATTCAAGAAACAAAGTGCCTCCTTCCCACATAGATCATTATCATGTTGTATGAAGGAACACAAAATATCATTATGTACCATCACCTACACCATAAATATATGATTATTATTGATTACGGTTGTGTGTGTTAAAGGTGAGATGGGGTCAATTGTCATGGATTTCAATTTAGGCATGACTACCGATTTACATTATTATGCTTTAAAAAATCACTCTTTACCAAAATAAAAAATGGCATCTTGTATGCTTTATATCATATTAATACTATACTATAATATTAATATATAATATTAGTGCATGTATTATTGTATAATATAGCTCTTATGAAAAATAAGTTTGAAAGAAATAAAACATAAGGAACAACCAAGTCATTAATGCAACAATGATTTGGTGGTGTTGTCGTTCATATTCTAAAACAACCCTAATGTTTTGCATAACTATTAAGGCTATGACAAGGAATTATTATGGAACCCAAATTGTCATCTGGTCTATCAACATGTATATCCAACCACTACATTGAATTCAGGTTTGGTGTACAATATGCCCCCTAGCATATGGTATCACCTAAAATACCTGGTCATTTCCACTCACTCACAACTTAGTGCATGTTTAAATATTTCAACACTTGCATGCTATTTATTGTGTTTCCATTTCTTGTAGGGATATGAGTTTGGTGTTTCCATATATTGTTAATCCTAATTTAATTACTCCATATGTTAATATATTTGTAGCATGGATGAACACAATATAAAATATAAACTTTGGTACCTGAATGTGTTGTCGCCACATAAACAACACTATAATGCAGATTTGATCCACGCATAGAATATGGATCCTTGTTGTAATCAATTTAGAACTCATGACATCCTTGCCCATTCTTAAAAATAGAAAGCATTCAATCAAATATGTTACCATATTGTAAGCTACATTTCCCTTTGCAATGTGTGCAAGTCATGTAAATCCTACAACTATCCTAAATTAGAGTTTGGTTTATGCCATGTGTTATGTGGTGTCTGAATCACATGAAATGCCCTACCATTTTCCCACACCATCACCATCCAACTCACCTTGAAATATTTCTCCACTTGTATATCTTATAAGGCCTCGCCCTTCTGCACCACTTTGCGATTGCTCTAGCTCTTTGTGAGATAAAATGTCTCCTTTTCACATAGCTCAATGTGATGTTGTATGAAGGAATACATAATATCATTCTATACCATCACCTCCACCAAAAATATATGATTATTTTTTCTTACTATTTTATGTGCAAAAGGTGAGATGAGGTCGACATTCATGGGTTTTAAGTGAGGTATGACATCCATCTAAGCACAATAAAGTAGACTTTATCAGATGCTAGGCTTACTAGCATCTTAGTAGACAAGTAGGTAAAATGTGAAAGGATACACAACTTATAGAATAAAAAATCCTATTTTATGTATCGACCTCTTTGGAATTCCCCAAAGGGATTATGGTGATGTATGAATATAATTTTTTTACCAGTCTACCTTTAGACAATTAGAAAGGGGATATAGATGCCAACCCAAGGAAAATGGGGCTTGGAAACAAGGATCTTGCACAGTTTCTGAAGACCACTTGATAAAACATCTAAAGACTCATGCACATTTTGAAGTTTTTATTCATCCACTTTAATATAACAAAGCAGAGCAGATAGATTATTGAAAAATAACAAATGCACATAACAAATCAACACAATAAAAAATAACAGACTATTAGGTAATGAACTTAAATCAAAAGGCCTAATTTAATCTACAAAAAAAATAGGGTGTATATAATGATGCATGAACAAGTTTGCTACAAAGTCAATCTTAACAAAATTATAGATTACTTCAAATGTGTAATTTTGAAATTACTGGCAACAAAGATGATTGTAGACATAAAATATGAGACTTGGACCCACTGACTTCATCCTAAATCTTTCTTTCAAGCATCATTATCACACTTCACACTCACAAGATTAGTTCAAAAGGGTAACTCCCATCGTGGTTTCCAAATGAATCATCATAAAGTTTGAGCAAACTGATTTAAATATGCAAAATGATATTAAATCTAACTCAAATCATACAAAGATCATTAATAGGAAAGAATATAAAGGATCAATCATAATTAATAATGGATTCTTACCATCATCTTGCTTCTCTTTGGCTTCCCTCCAAAATTTACTAACTGATTCTCCAATGTTGCTTGGCTTGATATTGGACTGCTTGACAATGGCTTCAAGATGGACAATTTAATGGATTCTTTGGACGCTTGAATGCTATGATGGATGCTAGTATAATTAAGGCAACATAGACTTGGATTTATTCCTTTCTTGTTGCCATGCTTGAACATGCCCCTATTTAAAAAGGTTTTTGGAAGGGATTGGAGGGGAGGTTTCCCTCTCAAATTTCAAATTTGAAGAGGGAGAAGGTTCTAGTGGTTGGAAGTATCTAGACCTTCCTTTGGGGGTGAAACACGTGCTTGGAAAAGTAAGTGAATAAAAAATAATAAAATTAGGAATTATGTGGAAGGTGGGGTAAATTAGGATTTTGAATATTAGGAAAATGTGAATATGTGGAAAGTCGGATATTTTATGTAGTTATGATTAAATAATTAATTGACTTAAGCACATAAAGGGGTGTTGTTAATATGGGATATAGGGATTGAGTATCGATATTAGATGAGATTAGGCATAATTCAATGAGTTATTTTGGCAAGCAGAATTAGATGCATACAAAAAGATTAAAATGTAGGAAAAGAGGGTAACAAGAATGATGATGAGAAAAAGTTAAGAATTTGGAAGAAATATGGAGAGGAGGTAGACGATGTTGGTGATGTAAATGAGAAAAATGAAGTAGACAAAAATACTGCACATCTATGTTTTTTAATTATTTAGAAGATGACGTAAAAGTGACACATTTTTTTAATTTTTTAAATATTATTATTATTATAATATATAATTCTTAATTAATTTTTTAGTACCCAATGTAAATCATAGATGACAAGGGTGACACAAAGGTGGCACAAAGGTCATGTAATTAAAAATTCTTAGTTGTTTATTTTTTATGCCACCAAAAATGACATAAATTTCTCAAATTTTCAAGACCAAAAACATAAAAATAATCAATTTATAACATAAATTTAACCCTATTTGTGGCTATAATTATACTTCACATAATAATGGGTGTTGTAAATGTTGTGGAAGAGATATTATACCTAGTCTTGTTTCTTATGTTCTTTTATAACACACACACACACACACACACACAATCCTTCATATACATGTCATACAATGACCATATTCCACACACACATATACATATACATAATCCATCATATACATGTCATACAATGAATGTATTCTTACACACACACACACACACACACACACACACACACACACACACACACACACACACACACACACACACACACACACACACAATCCTTCATATACATGTCATACAATGAACATATTCTTGATACAGAGGTGAAGGTCAACCCTTGATGATCTATACTGTCAATAACTATTGTTGCTTTATTGAGAGTCATTCTTTGTGATTTATGTATGCTTAGAGCCCATTCCAGTTTAATAGACATTTGGTGTTAATTACCTTGTGAAATAGGAGGAATTGGAAGACGTGTTGGATTGTAAATGTCATATAGGAGACCAAAGTAATTCTTGAAGGAAATAACCACATACATGGGTAAGGAAGGTGGGTTTGAATCTAGGTGGTAGACAATGTCAACTATTTCTTTGATGATTCCATTAACTAGCCCTACTTTCACCCATAGATTGGATGTCAACATAATATTTTTTCCTTTGCATAGAAGCTTGATTTTCGCAAGTTGAGTGTCATCATTTGGTGTCACCTGTTGTCTACTCAATTTTGTTTTACATATTGCTATTGAAATATTTAATGATTTTAAAATTTGTTTGTTATGCATTGTTTCTAATTTTTTAGTTGAATACAAATTTTTTAACAGTTTGAAATCTTCTTATTCTTTTGGATGCATAAAAGGTGGTATTCTTGACATGAGCATATTCTAGTCTTCTTTTGTTAGGTTTACATTTCTAATATTGGTTAATAAATTTTTAAACAATAGTTGATTTCTCATGCATACCTATTGATGTAAATTTATGTATCATGTTATTACTGTGTTGAATGCTTGTCAAAGAATGTGGCCAAATGAATTTCATGCTTACATTGGTATGTCATTTACAAGGGGAAATTATTCTAGGTCACCATCAAGTATAATTGAACAACCTCCAAAATATTTGTTGTTATGTTAAGGAAATTCCTCACACAATAAGTTGTTGATATTGTTGAGCATCTTCAACCCTATGAAGCTCATTTCATCAATGATAAAATATTCAATGTGTCTCATTTATTCTTGGAAAATAGTTAGTGGTTGTCCTTCAAGTGCATTCATTGCATGGATAAGAATGTAGAGGCTTGAATGTATTGTTGATGCATTTATGTTAAATATTTTGACATTGGTTAGAGTGAGGAGAAGTAGAGGATAACTATTTCTCCCTGCAAGTTCATTTGGGATACGTTTGATGTTACTAATCAAGCAAGATTTACCTAGCCTATTTTTCATTGCATAATAATATTGAGTAGCAGAGCTTGTGTTTTTTTCTAGCATGGTACAAAATAATTTTGAAGGCTATTTGTTGGATACATGACAACTCACTTGGTAGTGGCTCACTTGTGTAATATGCATATATATTCTAAGTGACTATGCATTAAGAATACATAAATTATGGTGTTTTTATGTGTAGTTTAAGTAGGACCTCAAAATGATTCCAATTATGGTTGATGTCAAAGTCATAAAGCCCAAGCATATTGATGTCATTGATGTTATTGTTGCCTAATGGTTACATGCACGATAAGAGTTCCCATTGATGCATTTCCCCTTCCATATGTGCATCCTTTTGAGTGCCATTAGCATCAGTAATTGATTCAATATCTTTTTCTTCTGTAGAGATTTACCAATATGCCATGGAATGTATAAATCCTTGGTTTTTCTAAATGTTTAACAATGCCCTACCTCATTAAACTAGTGTCCGTTACAATGTTGCGAAATGGTTTTTACAGTAGGAGATTGGACACATAGGAAACTCAATATGATGATGAATCAATAGGAGGTATAACAAAGATATGATGGAATATGCATAAAATTGCTTGATTTTTTCTATTTCTACACTGATTAGTTTTATTTGATTATAGATAGAGCATGTTTGGGTGGCCTCAATGAGTGGTAATTTATCTATAAAAGAAGGGTAACTTATATATGCATCAATGAAATATGGTATTTTTGCTTCCTCAGATGTGATTTTATAAATACATTTGAATATTTGTTTGCCAACAAGTAGTATAGAAAATGTTTTGCTACAAACCAATAGAGTTAGTTCTTCCAACATGTGGGATGTCTCTTATAAATCTATGTTATTGTTGATAGTAATTTTTATGAGGAAATTGATGCATGCAATCACTGCCAAGATTTTAAATGCAATTGTAGCTGATATTCTAGGGGGCATATGGTGGTAGCTTTCAAATTTGTTTCCAGCTTTAGATGTATACTTTGTTATATATTTGAGTAAGGTGTGGCAAGAGACAACTGGTTGTAAATCAAAACTTTCACTCCACATTTAAAGCATGCTTGCATGGTGGATGTCCACTCTTTCATCATTATGGGCTAGAAGGTAAGTATTATGGCCTTCATGATTGATAAACATGATTGACATTGCATGTAATTTAGTGACAGTAATTTGTATTTATATTATATAGTAGTACCCCTTTTCCATAAACATGTACACTCATTACATTTTGGTGTGACGTTGAACTCGATCTACAAGATCCTCATAATTATTTTGAACATTGAAACCAAATATTTAATTTGTGGTGAGAAAGCTATATCATCAAGATTGAAATGGTGTATTATATAATGGATTATGTCATTATTGTGTGGATTCCATTCTATCATAGAATCCACTTGAAGAGGATCTTCCCAATGAATGTGTCTATGTTGGGTGCATTTTTTAACCATAAAAATTCATGGATGTGTGCAACTCCTTTGTGTTGCCATTGTAATATTGGGTTAACTCATTCAATGAGCACTTCCTCAACTTGTGTGAGGTTAGATAAAATTATACGTTGCATACCTGGCTCCATGTTAGTTAAAGTAGAAAAATAATTATCATTTCTTTCTAAAATGCATCGGCAATAAGTATGTTCACTATGGAAATTACTTGTTTTAATTCATGGATAAATTTCCTTGCAAATTAAACATGCATGTATTGAAGAAAGATGACCTATCCTTTCAAGGATTTATTCATGAGGTTGTTCAATAGAGAGATAATAGAATGTTGGGTTGATAGTTTTTGTTTTTTCATGGTAATTAAGTTTTGACGTGAATTTATTTTATTATTGTGTATTGCATAACTTGAACGAGATATTTTTTTTGCTTGTTCATTTTCCATGGATGTCTGCAATGATCATGAAGGAAAAATCAAATAATAAATTATTGCAAATTCTATTTAGAGTCTATTATTTTTCAGATGAAAAAAATATATTGTGTAAAGAAGTGAGTAATTGAAAGTGATGAATAACATTAAATTTACACCACTTGCATGTTATTTATTGCCTTGCCCTTTATTCCATGGATCTAAATTTGGTTTCTTCATTTATTTTTAAGCCTGATGTAATTTTTCTAGAAGTTAATATTTTCATAGCATGGATGAACATAAGTTACAAGATAGACTCTAGTACCTCAATGTCTTATCCATGGTGCACATAAATAATTTTGTAATACAATTTCAAACCACTCATTGGAAGTGGAGCCCTGTTACAATAAAATCAATTCTCATGATGTCCTCATCCACCATTAATAATAGAAAATGGCCAATCAAATATGTTTCCAACTTGTAAGATACATACCCCTTTGCAATGTGTGCAAGTGATGTGAATTCAATAGCTAGCCAAAATCCAAATTTGGTGTATGACATGGACTATATAGTGTCCAATATCACATGAAATACCATTTCATTTCCCCTCACCATCACCATCTATCTCACCTTGAAATATTGCTCCACTTACATGTTTTGTTTTGCCTATCCTTTCCCCACCACTTTGCCATTGTTCAAGTTATTCAAGAAACAATGTGTCTCCTTCCCACATAGATCATTATCATGTTGTATTAAGGAACACAAAATATCATTATGTACCATCACCTACACCATAAATATATGATTATTATTGATTATGGTTGTGTGTGTTAAAGGTGAGATGGGGTAAATGGTCATGGATTTTAAGTTAGGCATGACTACCAATTTACATTCTTATGCTTTAAAAATCACTCTTTACCAAAATAAAAAATGGCATCTTGTATGCTTTATATCATATTAATACTATACTATAATATTAATATATAATATTCTATTATAATATTAGTGCATGTATTATTGTATAATATAGCTATTATGAAAAATAAGTTTGAAATAAATAAAACATAAGGAGCAACCAAGTCATTAATGCAACAATGATTTGGTGGTGTTGTCATTCACATTCTAAAACAACCCTAATGTTTTGCATAAATATTAAGGCTATGACAAGGAATTATTATGGAGCTCAGTTGTCATCTGGTCTATCAACATGCATATCCAACCACTACATTGAATTCATGTTTGGTGTACAATATGCCCCCCTAGCATATGGTATCACCTAAAATACCTGGTCATTTCCACTCACTCTCACCACTTAGTGCATGTTTAAATATTTCAACACTTAACATGTTTCCATTTCTTCTAGGGATATGAGTTTGGTGTTTCCATATATTGTTAATCCTAATTTAATTACTCTAGATGTTAATATATTTTTAGCATGGATGAACACAATTTAAAATATAAACTCTGGTACCTCAATGTGTTGTCCCCACATAAACAACACTATAATGCAAATTTGATCCACTCATCGCATATGGATCCTTGTTGCAATCAATTTAGCACTCATGACATCCTTGCCCATACTTAAAAATATAAAACATCCAATCAAATATGTTAGCATATTGTAAGCTACATTTCCCTTTGCAATGTGTGCAAGTCATGTAAATCCAACAACTGTCCTAAATCCATGTTTGATTTATGCCATGTGTTATGTGGCGTTTGAATCACATGAAATGCCCTACTATTTTCCCTCACCATCACTAGCCAACTCACCTTGAAATATTTCTCCACTTGTATATCTTATAAGGCCTCGCCCTTCTCCACCACTTTGAGATTGCTCTAGCTCTTTGTGAGACAAAATGTCTCCTTTTCACATAGCTCAATGTGATTTTGTATGAAGGAATACACAATATCATTCTATACCATCACCTCTACCAAAAATATATGATTATTTTTGCTTACCGTTATGTGTGCAGAATGTGAGACGAGGTCGACATTCATGGGTTTTAAGTGAGGTATGACTACTGGTTTACACTCTTTAATTTTTTAGAACCACGTTTACCAAAACAAAAACTTACATCTTGTATGCTATATATTATATTAATAATATAATATAATATTAATTTATAATATTATATTTTTACCTTTTCCTATTTGGCTTCACTAAAACCAAGAATGGGTGCAGTTTTTTCATCACAGAATATGCCATCGGCTTTAGTCCAACCTGGGTTTACTTTATTATCAACTTAAAAATTTATCTTGATGGAAATACCTTGAGGAGGTTTCCAACTAACTTGTAAAATGCCTCTTCTAACTCTACCAACCCATATATCAAGGATATATAATAATAGTATTATAATTAATTGATTTTATTATTTAAAAATTTCTTATTATTAATTTGGAGGATTTTTTTCTATGTCTACTCCGTGCTAGGTATAACTTTATTATTGTTGTTGAAGATATGAAGAGTCTTTTAAGTCACATTGTCACTGCCCCTCTCCATCACCACCCAACTCACCTTTAAAATTTTCATCACTTACATGTTATTTATGGCTTTTCCCTTCCTAACCTCTTCCTCATTGCTCAAGCTCACTGTGAAAGAGAATGCCTTCCCTGCCATAGATCATTGCCATGTTGTATTAAGGAACATACTGCCTAATTTTCAACCATCAGCTCTACCAAGATTATAGGATTATTGTTGCTTAATGCTTTTTTTACAAAAGGTGAGATATGGTCATTGATCATAGGTTTTAAGTGAAGTACAACTCTCAATTTTGTTTCACAAAATCTTGCTTTACAAAACAAGTGCCATGATGTGGATTTAATAAATGCTACTAAGTGGAATATTTAGAGTTCATTTATGTTAAGACTTTTATTATAACCATGAAGATTAATAAATCACATGAGCCCACAAGGATATTTAAAGTGACTTTGTGGAGTGTTGTCGTTTTATTTAAAAGTGTCTAAATGTAGAAATCATTGTTAAGGCATAGGTCATGGAGTAAGATGGTAGTGATGATAATAATAATGAAAAATATATGGATTATTTTAATTTAGATACATGTTTAGGGAGAGAACAAAATAAGTTGAAGTGTTCTATAGTTAGAGAATTGAATTCACTAACAACGAAAGATAAATATGTTCCATCGATTAATATTCTCATAACATAATCATATGACTCTTAAATTTAGATATTATTTTAACAATATAATATAAAAAAATAATTTAAGGATGAAAATAACTCCACAAAACAATATGACATATGAGTTTTAATGTGCTCCAATTAATCAATTTTTTTCTTGAGTATTTTATAGTTTCTAAAAATCTGGTTAACTCCATCATTTTGGTGAAAATAACAAAGCATTGGTACATTTTATATGGTCTTATGCATGATATTTGGCAATTAGAAGTTGACTTTAAAGAGGCTTTATAAATGGGAAAAATATTTATCAGTATTATATGATTTAAGACTCCTCCTATGTAACTTCAAGTGTTTAGTTATGTGGTGGGATGTTAAGATGATGATGAAGGAATTTGCCAATAGGAAGTTGATAAATTTATTAGTAAAATTAAAGTAAAAATAAAATATTCGTTATTTTTAAAAAAAAAATTCAATACAGAATGATGAATAAATATCACTTTTAATTTAGAAAAAATGTGAATATGTTCTGATAAAGTCACGTGGTGTTATTTTGGATAGGTTCACAAGAATCATTTTTCTCTCTTTCTTTCTATGCCGAAAATGCCCCAAAAAGGTTACACTTTACATAAGTTTTATGATTGCCTTAATTTTTGTATGACTTTTGTTCATCACGTTCATAACCTTGGTCTCAAAATCCAGGTAAAATCCTTTATGATTTCCTATGCAATTATATGCAAAGGGTCACTCATTGATAAGAGGCGAGCTGAGCAAGATAACTATGCCGGTGTTGGTGAATGTTCGAAAGGTGTTTTTAGGATCATAATACTTTTAAAACAAGATTCACCAACAGTCTCTCCTCCACACTTGTCTCTCTCTCCTCGTATGTGGAATGTGGTTTTTATTACATGCTAGGCTTTATTGTCAAGTGGCAGGGTTTATTGGCAAGTGGTTGATTTAGTGAGCATCTAGCAGTGGAAGTCACTTCCTCTGCAATCTCATCCCCAAGGATAATGAAACAATTAGAGTACGTTGCCGAAAGCAACTGAAAAGTGCCCCCCATGGATCTATTTGATATAAATAAAGGGAGTTTGACCAAGTGCCATATCCGTAATACTTTGACCAACACGTTGCATCACGCGTCTTGATATGAATGACATCTCAAAGATACACACATAAATCCTAAGTATGTTCTTGCTTATAGGGGAAAGGTTTTAGTAGCTACATACCTTAATTTTGGGCAACTAATTAAGGTGCCATAACATTATATTAGATTTTGAAAATTTTATTCATTTTAATAGGTTGTCTTAACTATTTATAAGTAAGGTTTCAATGTCTAATATATTATACATTTTATGATATAATTGATTGTATCACGAGAGGTCATAAAATGTATTTTTTAAACTTATGATCAAAACTTAACTTTTGGAGTAACAATAACTATGCATTAGAGTATCAATACTTGATTCTTACTTGTAAAGATGTGATTGGTTACTTTTAATTTTATAGAATAAATGTTGAACAAGTATTAGCTACTACACGCTCAACGTCTGGTGCACTTTAATATTTATACACACCAATATGTTTCATCAATGGAACACATGTTAACAAAAGCCCTATTCAACAATTGGAACATGCACAACGATTGAGACCTTTCCCCTAACATACCTCCAACATAATAAAAAGATCTATTTCAATAAAAAAAAAATTGAATTGATATATTATTATGTAAATTATAAAGTTTAGCATGTAAGAATAAAAAAATATTCATTAAAATATTGTGTAATAATATTTCATTTTACTTTGTAAATTAATGTTGATCATTTAAACTTAATAACTTTTTATTTTAAATTGTACGAATATCAATGTCTTAAAATTGTTTTTACTAAATCCATGACAATGTATTTTATTTTAAACAAGTTTCACTAGTAATTGTTTGCTATTTAATATATTTTTAAAATTTCTCTTTAAAAAAATATTTCATGTTTATTATTTTTTCACTTATTTATATAAGGGTTTTTATGTTTAATGGAATATATTTGAGTTAAATACAATTAGTGTTTAAAAAAAAATATTTTTAAATAAATAAATATTATGAAAAAATATGAGTAATATGTAAGTATATTGGATCAAAAATATCACATTAAGATTAATCTTATGTATAAAATAAAGTTACAACTCTAAGCTAATAATAACATAAATACAAAATTACAATTCAAATATATATGTGAAAAATAATTTCATATTTCACATAAACCTTATATTATTAATAA
Organism: Torreya grandis; assembly: GCA_037957365.1. Classification (NCBI taxonomy): domain Eukaryota; kingdom Viridiplantae; phylum Streptophyta; class Pinopsida; order Cupressales; family Taxaceae; genus Torreya; species Torreya grandis. Next base: position 3,410,123 of record JARHVA010000902.1, read on the forward strand.
TTAGTAAGAATTATATAACTTAAATATCACCTTTAAAATAATTAAATATAATAAATAAAATAAAACATAATCATAAAAATGAAAATGAGGTTGTTGGAATGTAAACACTCACAAAATTGAAAACACTCTTTGTAAAATGTAAAAACATTTATAAGAATGAGAACACATTATTAAGAATTAAAAACATTTATTTGATCTTTCATGATTAGCTTTTGTTGGAGAAGAATACACACTTCCATATATTTCACTCAGTATATATGTCCATAGTCTCACAAATAAATGGTAATGAATGGTGCCTTGGATACCCATAAATGTTGCCAAAATGACGAGCACATAATAAAAGCAACAATATGTTGAAGACCTTGATTGTGTTTTCCTTCAAATAAATGATCATTCAAAATTTTGCCAATACATGTTTTGTATACAACCTTCAACAAAAGAAATCTAGATCTAGATATATTATATGAATTAATAACTTTTTTTAAAAAACTTTATTTTTAAAGTCTTAAATTAATTTGACTATGTTTATCTGTAGCCTTCTACATCCCATCCTAACATTGAGTTCCCCAAAGAAAGTGTGCAAACACATTTTCTTATTCTTTACATGAAGTCACTTAGACTCTCAACATGTTAAGAAACCCAAGGGATACATACTTTTTCTTATGGACATTTTGACGTACTTATTTGTACATCCACTCAAGTTATTTGAGGATGTTGAAGATAAGAGAGTGGTTTGTGATGTTTTCACGATGCTCAAGTTATTTTATATCATTGGGACAATTAGTGAATTTTTGTATGGAGTTGTAATAAAGGACCAATATCTTATTCAGAAGTCAGTAGAGTCTAGTTATTTTATTTTACCGAGACAATTAGTGTCTTTTTGTATGGAGTTGTAATAAAGGACCAACATGTTTAAAAATTAGTAGAGTCTAATTTTAAATTATATTAAAAAATTAATTAATTAATATAGAACTTTTCAAATAAAAATTTGAAACATATATAATTTGTAACAATCACTAATTAGAAACTTTATCTCATTGAAATTATAAAAACATCACAATGTTCAGGAATTTTGATCCTAGATGATGTAATTTCTTCTTTTTCAGCTCGATTATCTTCTAGGTTGATTAAATTTTTAAATTTAAAGAGCAGAATATGAATTCACACCTAGCACAACTAATTCTTATTACTAACTATTTCCTTGATCATGTCTTAATAGGTCTTTATGTAGGTATGCATTGAACACATTTCACTTTTGGGATTTAGTAAAACTACCAATAACTCTTTAATCAGGTCTTGGTTGACACAAATCTTTTCACGATTTTCATCAACATGTAATTATGTCGAGAGGTGTAATTTATAGTGGTAATTATGGAGTGTAATGGTATGAGTTGTTCATTTTTATTTTTTGTGAACTGACAGATCAATAAAAACAAAAAAAATTAGCTAACAAAAAAAAATATATATATATATAAACTCACACATCGTTTGAAAATAAATATATATATATATATATATATATATATATATATATATATATATAATAAAAATTCAATAAAAATATATAAATAAAACAAAGGAAGAAAACAACGATCGAATGTCTAAATCCTAAACCATATATATTCTACAATATAAACATATTTTGGAGAGTTTTCTCTCTGCTCAAAACATTCTTTCTCTGCTCAGTCATCTACCTGCAAGTTGCTTCGGCCACCGCTATTTCTTTCAGTGCAGGTGTGAACAAAGTGGTTTATTGATTTTTTTGTTCACTACGTTTAAATATCATAATTTTAGGGATTTTTCCCCATACATCTATCTTCGGCTTTAAGTTAGTTATTTTCATGAAGAGATGTCGTAGGGTTTTTTAAAGTATCATCGTTTTGGAAACTATTTGTATTAAATCATATGATATTCACTTAAAGGGAGGGGGGGATAAATGTCTATAATTTAAATGTTCATAGTTTTATGGTTTAGGTATTTTTTATTTAAATTTATTTTTCTTTTTACTATGAATTTTAAATAAAATTAAAATAATAGAATATGAAAAATGTATTTATAAATTTAATTTTTATTTTCATGTGTTCATTTTATAAAGATAAAATTCAATAAAATTCTTTTAAATATGTTTTTAAGATGGTGAAATTATATTTAAAATTAAAAAAATAAAATAGAATTATACATGTATTACATAATTATTAATACTTGATAGATATATTTTTAAATTTATGGATAAATTATTTTCATTATTTATTGATTAATTAGGTTTGTTGTGTTTTAAAATTGTTAGATAAAATTTTGAATGTTTTATGTTTATTTTTTATAAGTATGGTTCGCTCACGAATGAATTTTGAAACTGAAGAGCAACGAAAATAATATCGAAGAGAATATGTTTGAAAACATTGAAGACAATAATGTGAATAAATCTTAGATGAACAAAGACAATAATATAATGATAATTAAAGAGAAAGACGTGTAAAATATAGGGTTGAAATGCCAATTGAAGAGTTAGAATCAGAAATGAGAAAACATGCCCAAGAAATAATAGCATACTATGAATGAACATCACAAGATGATCAACACATATTAAGAAGAAGAATTCAAAGAGAAATACATTCAAATCAATTTAAAGTGGAAGAAAGAAACCAACTACAAGAACATAATCATGAATCAATTCAAAGAAATTGTCGAATGAATGCTAATATCGATGCTAACTCTAAATAAGTGAATTCCATGACCATAAGACATGTGTTAGACATGCCAGATAATAGAGAAAGAAATGCCATGGATAACAATGATAAAAATAATATACAAAATACACATGATAACAATGGAAATATTGAGATAGATTTGAAGACATTACAGATCATATTTCATCATCATCTAGAAAATTTGGCTTTGCCAAGTATGTGTTATATTTGTCAAGAAGTTACTCTAGCATAAATATGTCTCGAACACTTGAAGGTCCAATTTTACACAGATGTCAACAAGAGAAAAAATGATCATTAATTTTCAGCATTGAATAATATGGATCTTGGTTCACAGCCACCAGAACTTACATGCTTAACCCAAGTACAAGAGATGTTGATAGCACGAGTCAATCCAATCCTTCAAGTCACACATGTAATTGGAGGTCAATATAAATATAAAGGATATCAAATCAATTTTCCACAAGAAGTGAAAGAAATTAATAAAGTTTTACCACATCAGATAAAAGATTTATCGATCATTGTTGTTTGAAGAAGAGATCAACACGAAATGAATTAAAATTTTAAAGTTAATAGAGAGAGAGAGAGAGAGAGAGAGAGAGAGAGAGAGAGAGAGAGAGAGAGAGAGAGAGAGAGAGAGAGAGAGAGAGAGAGAGAGGGAACTAAAATATAAAATAGAACATGAAAAGTTCTATAGAGATGTTTAGATTGATGAAAATGCACTTATCAAACTTCCACCCAATTCTAAGAAAAATATCTTTGACCAATTAAACTTTATAGATATGGAGTTTGATTCAAATGTGAATGACTATGTATTTCAGGGTCCAATGATGGAAATGGATGGAATAAATATCATCAATCACAAGAATTCAATGGCCTATAAACCCCCAAATGCCATGAGAGAGATGGAATTCATCCTTATACATAGGTGAATAATCCTAATGTAGACCCTAGAGATCTGATGGATTCACCAAGAATTGGTACATCCCCTATAAATGAGTATGTCATAGAAGGGTTAATTGATATGGCCTTTCCCACATTGTTTCCAGATGGAAGATGTGATTGGTTAGAACCAAGAATGAAATGAGTACATCTACATGAATTTGTTAAACACTTGATTTGATATAGGGATTAAAATTTTGGATGACACCCATGATTCATATATTACATGATGAATATGATTATGAGACATCATGCACAAAATTCATCTACAGTGTTTTTGAAAAAGAGTCTGCAAGACATGCCAATCACCATCAATGAATTGCATGAGCATATGGACAGTGTGTCGCACTCTCATCTAGTTGATCATTTGATGAATTTTGGTACCACATTAAGGTGTACAAGGTCTTATTGGGCAAAAATCTATGTAGAATTAAGTGACATGTTGCATCAAATTTGAACACCAACAATTTTCTTCATGTTGAGTGTAGCTGATATGTATTAGCCTAATTTGCATGCGCTAATGCTAGGAACACCACCAACCAATCCCCAAGAATCACAAAAATGGCATCAATAGAATATAATTAATTATCCTTATATAGTGGCATATTACATGCACTTATGACATACAATTTTTTGAAAGGAGATACTATAAAAAGGAATGAAAGTGAAAGATCATTGGTCTAGATATGAATGTCAACATAGAGGTTAACCACATGTACATGGGTTCATATGGTTGGAAGGAACACCAAACACAGAGAACCTTGAATGGACAAATAATCATGATCTTCAAAATGCTAAAAAATACTTTGATTCTATTGTCCATGCCTAGAGTCCACGTGGAGATCCAAATCAACGAAACATATTGGTATGCTATTAATATTTTTCATATATAATTTTTACATAATAATAAAGTTGTCTCATACTAATAGATAAAATTGTATAAATGATGCAATATAGGTATTACATAAATTTACGTAACATCCATGTATTCAAAATACACATCAATTGGCACAAGTGGATCTTGACCATGACTATGAAGAGTTGCTTAATTGCGTAGAGTATCATACAATGTGTAGAGAGGGTGATTGCCTATGTAAGAAAAGAGGAAATATGGTTTTTAGGTAAGATATTAATATGTTCATTTTTTATATAGTATTGAGATTGATTTCATTTTTTCTACATATAAATATAGCATAATGTGCTTACATAAATTTTTTTATTTTTATTTTTATAGGTATAATGCACCATGGTCGTTGAATATGAATGGATCAAAATTATTTCAAGACCTAGAAATGGGAGGTAAAAAATATGAGCTTTCAAGAAATGATGATCTCATAAATACACGTAACGAAATCATACTACAATTGTGGAGAGAAAATGTAGATTTACAAAATATGCTTTCAAAACATGTGGTAATCAATTATATTACCAAATATGCGTTAAAATATGAGAAGAGTTTTGAAACCTATCCTCCAATGTTAATGTGATTTGCAAACATAAAAAAATTAGCAACTAGAGCATATAGAAGGCTCTTAATAGAAACCCTTGTCGAAAGAGACATTGGGGCACATGAGACATGTCATATGTTTTTGGAACTTCCATTGGTAGAGAGAATTAGAGTGTTTGTCACTTTGAATGTTTCATGAAAAGTGTTCAAACCGGTGACACATACTATAGAACCAAAAAATGATAAACCCTTAAAAGCTTTTATTGATGGATACATGAAAAAACCTTATAAAATGGAATGTTTTTCAATTATAGAGATAGCTAGATCATGGTCATATAATCCCAAGTGAAGGTGAGATAATAAATGGGAGGACAAGAGTGTGGCTATAATTGTGATAGTATTCCTAAGGTTTATATACTACCAGTGTGGGAATCAAAAAAATGGGTTGATTTTTGTTGGTTAGAGTTAGTGCTTTACAAGCCATTTCATAATATAGAATGAGATATCAGACTTGATGATGTTATAATAACATCAAACTGGGATTCATTTAATTACAATCCTTAGCATGTGGAGTGGAGGGATATGCAAGATGACTATGAAAATCAAAGTGATGTTGTTCAAGCCATTCATCAAAATACAATGGAACATGAGTGGGAAATCATATCAAGGCTACATCATGGGCAAATTATAGAAGTATCAAAATTAGATATGTTGGGTAGAAGAGATATTCATAGACAAGCACCATGGACTCATGAATATAAAGGAGACTAATACACAAATTCAACTATAAAATTCATAAACACAATGAAAGACAATAGGTTACTCATACCGAATGATATAACAAGTAATATTTCATATGGAATCTTAAGTGCCAAAAAAAAAAAAAAAAAAGGCACTTGATATAATCATGAGACATTTTCTTCAGACTCATAATGTCGCACCACTATGCATGTTAATTCAAGGAACAACAAGAATAGGAAAATCACATGTAACTGGTGCCATTCATGAAGATTTTCAAAATGAATCATAAACTATGCAACATTGTCCACTTTTATTACTTTTACCAACTAGAGTTGTAACATTTACTATTGGTGCTTCGACAATCCACTCAACACCATGAATCCCAATCGTAGGCTTTTTTGAATTAAAATGAACAAGACTCACAAATTTTCAAGAAGAAATGCAACATATAAAATACATATTGATTGATGAAATGAGTTTCAATAGAGAAAAATGTTACAGAACATAGATGCACGACTTTGTCAAGCATTTCTAGAAAATGTAAACATGATTTTTGGATTTAGATCAATCATTTTAGTAGGATATTTGGGCTAGCTACCTCTTGTGAGTGATAAAGCACTGTACAATAGTAAAAGACACAAAAAAATATTATGGGAAGAATTCAAAATAGTTATTACTATGGATAAGGTATTTAGACAAGAAGGAGAAGGTGACAACCAAAAAAGGTTTTGACAACTACTCACAAATCTTAGAGATGCACATAGGACTATTGATGATTAGAAACTATTGATGTCAATGACAAATAGTGTATTACACCCAAGCATCAGGAAGATTTTGAAAATGCTATTCATTTATTTGCAACAAATGATCATGTGAAAAATCATAACAAAATGAAATTAAAATCATTAAAGGACTGATTTCACGGAGCATTGCAACTAGAAAAGGTAGTGATAATCCATCAAGAGGTCAGAACGATGAATTGGATGTGGAGTTATTAATAGCTAAGGATGCAAGGGTGATGTTAACCTCCAATTTATGGATAGAAGCAGGACTTGTAAATGGATCTCTAGGATATATTTGAAGTATATTATACAAACTTGGAAGTTCCCCAACAGAGCCGCCTACATATGTTGTGGTGGGATTTGATAGTAACTTCGGAATGCCATTTGTGGATGCAACTCCACATACAATTTCAATTACAACAATACAAAGGGGATGGACATGACAACTACTTTTAAGACTAGCTTGGAGATTATCCATACATAAATCATAAGGATTGACTCTTTCTAAAGCAACAATTGATATAGGGCATACAGAAAGACCAGGGTTAACATTTGTGGCTATCTCGTGTGTAAAATATCTGGAAGGACTCAAAATTTGGTCTCCATTTTCATATGACAAATATGAGAAGTTGAAAATAGGAAAACAACTTTTCAAATGGAAATCTAAGGAAGAGAGACTCAAGTCCTTAGAACTACAATAATCTTACATGTTTAATATCACATACATTATACTTATTTTCACATTTCGATGCATATGAAATTATGTTCTTTGATTATCATTGAATATAATATATATTTCTTATTTGGATAAATATGAAATAATGCATTAATTGGTATTTATTGTTAAATGTGCATGTCACACCTGTGAGTACTATTAGCATAAATATATTAAATATATTTACTTAAAATACATCAAAATATATCAATCTCGAGGTGCCTATCTAACCTACATCATAATATAGATACCTCGAAATTGATATCTCTCAACATATTTTAAATAAATATATTTAATATATCTATACTAATTTATCTCAAATATAAAAATTAAGAGTTTATTGTAATAGTATTTAAAAATATATATATAAACCTTACCGCAATGCAAAATTAATGCTACAATTTCATAATTTTTGATGGAGTAAAATGTAGGTTTTGTTTGGAAAAACACATGATGCCTATCTATATGATGATGAAGGGTATTTTCTATTCACTTGTATTTTTAGTTTCATTTTTTAGGTTCATTCATTTTCTAGGTTCAAGAGAGGAAGATGGGTTGATTCCACCCCTGGTATATTGATAACTCCCTGATAATTATATTTAAGGTATTTTTTAGCTTCATTTTTTAAGTTCAAGGGACGAAGATGAGTTGATAGTTTTCTGATCACTACATTTAATGAATACACATTTTTCTATATGATCACTACATTAACTAATTACTTGATTTTAAATATATTATTTTAGTTTTAAAAAATATAATTAAAATAAAAAAATTAATTATATATATAGCCCAAACAGCCACAAATTATGACGTTCACTCTCCACCATGTGAGGCGCTAGGTAGATCCCCCTCCCAATTGTCATTATACTTATTGCTATCATAAAAATAATGACATTGTTAAAAAAAAGATATATTTAAAATAAATATTTCTTCACTATTTTTTAAAAATATACTATTATTCACATCAATTTAACTTTTTTTTTTTTTTTTTTTTGATTTTATGTAAATATTTAAATTATTATATTAATTTTTAAATGAATCTATTAATTTTAAAACTAAAAAAATCAATTAAAAAATGATGTATATTCTTCCATGTCCGATAGGTAAAAATTATAAATTGTATTTTAAAAATAGAAAATTGAATGAAATTTATATAACTAAATTATTTATGTCATGAATAAAATAAATATAAATTATTAAATATTATAAATTATTTTTAATATTTTTAAATATATAAAATATAAAATATTAAAAATTATTTTTAAGATTTTTAAATATTTAAAATATCAAATAATTTATTTGACACACAACACAATCGAAATATTCAAGAAGCAAGAACTTAATCTTAATTCATAAAAGCTTGAATAGTCTGAGATATGTCTGAATAAAAGAATTAGAGAGAATAAATTCAAGACCGCTCTCTAATTTCAATCCATTTATACCTCATAAAATACTGATATTGATAACTATAATTTTAATCAGAGAACAATGACCTTCATTAATTATTATACCGTAAGAACATAAAAAATATCTCACTGTACTAATACAATAATATATACACTATCTAAGACTACTGGTTGAATTCAAAAATGAATTACCATGAATTTCTGTAGCATGGTTCTTATTTCAACATTTAAAAATAAAAGTTGTTCTTAGAAAGTGTTGGAAGAATTCATAAATAGAGTATGAAAAAAACTTCAACATATAATATTGTAAATTTAATAATATGAATGTAATTATTTGAAGACATTGAACAATATCTTAAATAAAGTAATTGTGTAGATACAAAAATTATTATTATTTTTAAAACAATGAACTTATAATTATTTATACACAATTAATTCATGTGAAGTTTCACAGTTTTGAATTGTATTATTGCTCAATTTTTATATGGATGACTCTTACTCTTAAACAATTATGGAACTTGATGTTCCTATTCTTCATTTCAAGTAGACTAAACTTACTATTAGACTAATCTACACTTCTAATTTAGTTGTCTTTGTTCTTGAGACAATGTTGTGCCTTTAAGACAATCTCGTTCATTGACAGTCCCTAAATTTGCATGTTTCATTCTCCCACCAAATAATGGCTAATGTTTTAAATTCAAATTCAGCTAACAGGGCATCCCACATGTTTCACAAGTACGATTTGAAGAAATTCCTAAAATACCACTATATAAGCATCTAGACACGTAAATTAATATTTATTGCTAAAACAATACACTTGTGACCGCTCTTTATACACACATTTTCTCATTCTAGATAGCTCAAATGTACCCTCTGACTGATCGACACTTTAAACTCAACTATCTTTGCTCCTTAGATATTCCAAAGAAATCACTATAAAGCCCCAACTCCAAGTTTTTCAAATCCAAATTAACCCAATAGGTCATCTTACATGTTTTGCAAGCCCCATCTGAAGATATTCCAAAGAAATCACTATAAAGCCAAAATTTCAATCCATTTGTTCACTAAAGGCTCATATGATTAAAAACACCAAAACATCTAACTGCACATTGAAAATAAAACATCTATTCTTCTCAATTCTGAATCCACACTACCCTAGTACACCTAAATTAAGTTTGAATACACCTAAAAGGTAACAATTGATTGTTGAAGTATTTAATCACATTATAATTTCACCAACATTTAACATTACATCAATATTTTACACATACCATCATAGCATGGAGAATTACATGGAGTATGATATGTCTTTGGAGTATTTATATATAGAAATTACTCAACATAGAGGGTGTTGAGGTAAAGCACAACTTCAACCACTAATCAATTTTTTTCATTTATTATATTTCTCTTTGTGATTTATTGAGTTAGGATATTAAGTGAAGAAGAAGGTACACATCGGCTTCCACAATGAATCACACCAATTTGATGACACACATAGAACCAACAGGTGAAGATGCACATGTCCCAAAATTAATAGATTGTAAAAATCCTACAGATGCTGGTATGACTTAAGGACACCAACACGAGGAGCCTCTACCTAATTCTAGTGACCTTATCCGAGATTCAAATCAATCCCTATTCTTGATTCATAATGTCATCATACATTCAAAAAATCAGTTTCATAGTTGCATGTATAGTCCTGCATAGCTGATTTCAATCAAAGCTATTTTTATTTGATATTTTGTCATTTTAAAATATTTCTAAATTTAGAAAGTTCTAAATTAGTTTGTCATTTATTTCATATTTGAAGCATTATGATTTTACACAACATTTGTTTAACTAGGATTAAAACTCTCTTAATTCAACATTTTGATAAAACATATTGGTGAATGTATCTATTGATTGAATATGGAAAACCATAACCATAGACATTGATAGAGTTTCCTTATTTATTTTATTTCTAATTATTGTATTAAGCTTTTAAGATTTGGAGAGAATCTCATGATGAAAAGAACCATGATCCCTCCAAGGAAGGAACAAGTGTAGAATAAAGAAGGTGGTGATGTATAACTGCGATAAAATATTTTTTGAACAAGATGTACTTTGGGTGGAAAGGTATGCAAATTAATTATTTATGATGATATTTTTGAAAATATGGTGTCTAAATAAATGATAGAAACTAAATTTACAATGTGAAAAACATCCTACTCCTTATCGAATAGCATGGTTTAAGAAAGGAAATGACGTTACAGTAGATAAAAGGTGCTTAATCAAGTTTTTTATAGGAAAAAGTTATAATGATGAAATATGGGGTGATGTTATTTCGATGGATGTATATCATGTGTTATTGGGAAGACCGTGACAATTTGATAGGAAAATAATTCATGATGGAGCAAAGAACATATACACTTTTGGAAAGGTGGTACAAATGTAGTTTTGTTACCTCTTAAAGATGAAGAGATGATAGAAAGTATGCTCTTTACTAAATAATTTAACCAAGATATGAAGGTAAAAGGTTATTATTATGTATTAGTAGTAAAGAATGAAGACATAAAAGTAATGCAAATACTAATCGATACAACAAGAGTGTTGAAATATTATGTAGATGTTATGCATGATGAGTTATTGGATGGTTTGCCACCGAAGAGAGATATCCATCATCATATTAATTTGAATCTAAAATTAGTTATACCCAATCAAGCAATATATAGGATGAGTCCAACATAACATGCAAAATTAAATAAACAAGTTACTAAATTGCTAAGAAAGAAGGTGATAAGGGAGAGTATAAGTCCATGTGCAACACCAACTTTGCTAAATCCTTAGAAATATGGAAGATGGATAATGTGTGTGGATAGTAGAAAAATTAACAAAATTGCAATAAAGTATAGGTTTCCTATACCTTGTTTAGATGATATGATGTATGTACTTGTAGGAACAAATTTATTTACCAAGATTGATCTAAGTAGTGGTTATTATCATAATCAAATTCATGAAGGAGATGAGTGGAAAATTACATTCAAGTCTAAGGATGGTTTATATGAGTGGATGGTGATGCCATTCAGATTATCTAATGCACTTAGCACATTTATGAGGGTGATGCATATAGTGCTAAGAGAATATATTGGAAAGTTTTTAGTTATTTATTTTGATAATATTTTGATATTCAATAAGACTAAAGAGAACACTTACAACATTTGATAATGCTACTGGATTTGTTAAGAAAGGAGAAGTATGTAAATTTGAAAAAGTACAGGTTTATGCAAAATGGTTTGGTATTTTTGAGATTTGTAGTTTCAACAAATGGTGTGAGAATGGATAAAGAAAGGATAAAGGTAATTATTGAGTGGCCTATTCTAAAAAACATTACAAAAGTAAGAAGTTTCCATGGTTTAACAACTTTTTACAGAACAATTATTAAATATTTTTTGTAGTATTGTGGCACCAATAACAAATTGCATGAGAGGGAAGGAATTTTCATGGATTAGAGCAGCCACATAAAGCTTTGAATTTTTGAATAAAAATACTACAAAAGACCAATTTTAGCATTATTATATTTTAACAAAGTGTTTGGGGTTGATTGTGATGTTCGTTTGTGGGGATTGGTGTTGTGCTAAGTCAAAAAGGAAACTCAATAGCATATTTCAGTGAGAAATTAAATAATGTAAGAACAAAGTACTCTACCTATGATGTTGAAATTTATGCAATTGTACAAGCGCTAAGACATTGGAGGCATTATCTGATGCCTAAGGAGTTTATCCTATTTACATATTATGATGGTTTGAAGTATGTGAATACACAAAAGGAGTTGAATAGTAGGCATGCAAAGTGGGTTTCTTTTTTACAGGGGTATACTCTTGTATTGAAGCATAAATCAATAAAATAGATTCAGGTAGTTGATGCATTGAGTAGGAGGGTAGCATTATTAACTACTATGGTGAGTGAAGTAGTTAGATTTGAATTTATCAAATAATTATATGATATTGATCTATATTTTGGCAAGGTAGTTAAATAGTGCAAGAATCCATTAATAGGTGAGACAGATGCTATTCATGATGAGTGTCTTATATAGGTAGGTTATATCTTCAAAGGGAAATAATTATGCATTGGAGTTGGGTCTCTAAGAGACAATATAATAATAGAATTACATATTAGTGGTTTGGCTAGACATTTTGGTAAAATGAAGATAATAGCTAGTGGAGGAAAAGTATTTTTGGCCAAAGATGAAGAGAGATGTGACAAGGTATCTTTCATGGTGCAACATATGCCAAATGGCTAAAGGACATGTACAAAATACTAGATTATATATGCCATTATTGGTTTCAAGATGACCATGGATATATTTGAATATAGATTTTTTTTTGGGATTACCAAACACACAGAGAGGTAATGATTTAATTTTTGTTATTGTAGATAGATTTTCTAAAATAGTTCATTTCATTGCATGTAAGAAAATCAATGATGCCACTAGAGTTGCAAAATTATTTTTTAAGGATATTGTGAGATTGCATGGTGTTTCAAAAATTATTACTTCAGATAAGGATACAAAATTTCTAAGTCATATTTGGAGGACTTTGTGGAAGAAAATGGGTACTAAGCTAAAATTTTGTAGTGCATATCACCCACAAATAGAGCTTGAAAAATTTGTTGAGATGCCTAGTGGGAGAGAAGCCCAAGAAATGGGACTTGGCTTTACCACAAGCTAAGTTTCAATATAAAATTTTAGTGAATAGATCAACAAGAAAGTCACCATTTCAAAATTTTTATAGGAGAAATACTATGGGTATTTTAGATTTGATAAATTACCAATTGCAGATTGAGTTAGTGATGATGTAGAAGTGTTTATAGAGCATATGAAATAGTAGTAAAGAGTAAGAAGAAAGTTACATTAAAGTAATAAGAAATATAAAACATCAATAGATGTCAGAAGAAGATTCCAAGTATTTGAAGAAGGAAAGTTGGTAATGGTTTACTTTAGGAAAGAAAGATTTCCAAAAGTCATGTACAACAAATTAAAGTACAAGAAAATTGGACCATGCAGAATTATGAATAAAATCAATGACAATGCTTATGAGGTGAGTTTGCCATAGAAATTTGATATCTCTCCAGTATTTAATGTTTCAGATTTATATGAATTCCATGGAGAATATGGTGAAGGTGATGAATATGAAGTAGTAAATTGGAAGAAGCTTGTTTTAAAGAAGAAGGAAAAATTCATGCAGGTTTTAGATATGAAGACAGTGAGCACGAGTTTAGCTATTTTCAACCAAAAGAGAATGATGAAGAAAAAATAGGCCAACTTTTTGGAGGCCATAACTTTTGACCTTTAGCTCTGTGTGAGATCTTCCACATGCCAAAATTACCATCTCAAATTTTTTTTTGCTTTCGTAAGTAGTTTTATCTACTTAGGAATGTTTTTGATATTTTTTTTGAGGCCATACATGATCATCCGAGATTCCAAAATTGTAATTTAATTATTTTTTCAATTATTTTTTCTATTTTTAGAAATTGTATATTTTTAGGAATGGATGCTAACTTTAGTTAAATTTCATCCCATAAGTTAATTTTAGCATTTAAGACATTTCAAAATATTTTTAGAGCTGTGCACACTTGCATGTGAAACTTATTATAAATAACAACTGCTAAAAATAGATATTTTTTTAGATTTTAATTTTTTTCCAAATTTTGTGTCAACTCTAAATTTTGAGTTAAAGATTATTTAAGCATGGTTTTAGTTTGTAATTATTTCAAGTCATTCAATATGAATCAATACAAATTATTGTTTTTAGAAGCTTTGCCTATTGATAATTTATTGTCTTAATAGTTTTTGGGTTCATTATTGACTCACATGTCTAGATCATGTGTGGCACCCTAGCCTGGGCATAAACAAACCTGACACCATCCTTAGATTTTTGCTTATTAGGACCTTTGAAAAAAAAATATTTTATTTTATAAAATTTTAAAGTTAAAAAGCAAAAAGTTTTTAGGGACATCTTTAGCATGTGTGTCTTTTACTTTACACTAAATTGAGATAAATTAAAAAAATATTATTCTTGTTTGTGTTATTTTTTATGATTTTATTTTTCTTGGTATTCATCTTACTCAATGGAATATTTGTTGATCTCCCATACATCTCCCAAATCCATCAGGAATAATCTTCCACAATTATTTTTGCAAGGAGACCTTAGGTTTGATAGCATTTTAGATAGTAACCCAATAGCCCTTAACCCCTATCTTACATCACAAATAAGACATATCCCTATTTATCCCCTTCTTGAATCAGATATTTTTAGACATATCCCACCCTTATAAGGATCCAATAGACATGTGGGGGCTATGGTTTCAACCATGGGCCCTCAAACACCACCACCACCAACTAGTCTTCATGCAACAAATAACACCAACACAATACCACCACTAGAAACTAGTAGTCTAGATATTTCCACCACTAACATTAGAATAAATCAACCACCCTCAATAAAAACCAATCTTTCCAAAAATAAAATTCAAACCCATAATCCTATTACTTCTCAACCTATGTCTCATATACCACCAACAACCCCCTTACAAAACCTATAATTTTCCATGCCTATGACACTGCCACCAATCCAGACACATGTGGCCACTAGTCCTAAAAATTTAATACCTCCAATGCAATCCTCTCGACAAATACCTCCATAATATCCATATGTGTCATCTTTAAATCTATCTTATCAACAATCCATACCCTCCCAGTATCATCTATATGTTACCTCAACTCCATCAATCAAGACCATGACCATTGGTTACCACCTAGCTCAATCACTTCCCATGTCATTACGTCCTAAAAAATATATTCAATAGAATTATAACCCTCCTAAAATATTAAGTGACCTTCCCCCACATGATCCTTAAATGAACATCTTTCACATCCTGATGGATAAAATGTCCCATCTAGAAACATCGACCATAGGAAATACATGTATACCATCGTATGAATAAATCTACAACAAGTTTATAAATCCAACAGTCCCCATCCGATCGTATATGTAATGGAAATTACCTAAATTTACCTAATTTCAAAATAAGGAAGATCCTGAGCAACACCTTAGGGTGTTTAGACATGTGTGCCACCTCATAGCCCATGATGATGCCCTCTTAAGAAATTTTCCAATATCCTTAGCTAGACTAGCTTTGGATTCATTTAGTTCCATTCCATAACATTCTATGTTTTCCTTTAGTCAATTAGCTCATATTTTCCTAGAGAATTTTTTTATTAACATCATAAGTAATATAACTATCACTAAATTATATAATAAATAGAAGATAAAAAGGCAAACCCAAATAAATGCATTGGTATCCTGAATTGGGCCCTCATGACACATTTTACATAAAGACCAAGAACTTTGAGGAAGTATTGTCCATGTTTAAGGGGAGAAACCTCAATCTTATGCATAAAATGACCAGTGATAACAAACCAATAGGGGACATATGGTAGATGTATCCCCTTTAATACCATTTGTTGCTTATCCCTTCTAGGCTACCCTAGGACTAACCTCAGATGGTCTCCCATATCCCCAAGCACAAATTATACAAGGAATTGGTAAGGAAAAGTTGGAAGAGAGACATGGAGAGGGGCCCTCATCCTTATCCATATCCCAAAGGCCAGCATCTCTAGTGGAGTACTTAGACATGATTGCCTTGGAGATAGATGAAATAGTAGAAGGTGTCCTCAAAGATATTTCTAAAGCATATGGTTTTGAGGAAGAAGAACAGGTTGAAGAAGCTCAAGTTAAAACACAATAAGATGAGCAAGATAAAGGGAAGGAATTAGCCCTTGATATAATCCCAGTGACATAGCCATAAAAAGAGGAAGGAAAAGTTGGCATTACTCCTTGTTGGACCAAGGAAGAAGCCAAATTTGATCCTCACTCATCCCAAAATCAAGATCAACTTGTTCAGTGAAGACTTCCCCATTCATGGACCAATCATCCCTAATTGGTTTGTGTATGGAAAGCTACAAAATATCCCTTACCAGTCACATGCTTGGGCCTTGACCTAATCTATTAATGTAGATGTTCATGAAGAAATCAAGCCATGGATCAGGGCTTTAATGAAGGAATATGAATAAAGAAGAATTTTGGCCACTACATGGTCAGAGAGCAAGAAAATGGATGCTCTAGGAACATCAAGTAGCACAATAATAGAGGTTTGAGAGCCTCCAACATATATAGATCCAATTACTATAGTGCATTTCAATCTAGAGATAGTTAGATTAGAAAGAGTAACTACAAGGAAGGCCATGGTGGGAATTGAGGAATTCACTTTCTAGAAGGTTGAGCCTTTTATAGGTCTAACCCTAGTTGAAGGACAACCACTCGATGAGGTTCCCATCCATGAGGAAGATTTTGATAGCTTACTAAAGGTCCATTCACCTCAGGCCAAAGCTGGGATCATAAAAATGAAGCAAAAGATTCTAAATTTATATATAGAAAAATAGAACTTAAAGACATAGGCCATTTTATTAGTGCTTGATGTCATCATAAATATGTTTGAAGCATTATTATTTGATATGTTTGATTCTTTGAAATCAATAAAACTAAGCCAAGATGCCTTAAGACAACAACGTGAGGTGGCTAGAGAATTAATAACAAAGTGGCAAGGGGTAGAGACCAAAATAAGGGATCTCATTAACATTTTGATCAGGCATAGAATCCCTAAGTTCAAAACCATTATCCTAGCCCACCTAAATTCCATACTAGGAATAGTGGTGGATAAGGTCTAGAGTCTAAGTGCATGGGCAAAGAATTTGGATAGACTTCTAGCTAATGATAAGGAATTTATTAATAGAATTTAACGACTCCTGGGCACAATGCTATCCAATCCTAAAAAGACTATAGCATTAGGAATAATTGATGATGTAGAGTACAAAAATAGTCTATTTGGTAACATAGGAGGTGAAGAGCAAAAGCAAGGGAAAATCAAGTAGAGATAATGGTACGATTTTGGGTATTATCTTCATAACCAAGGAGAAGATTACAGAAGCTAGGAGAATAAAAAAGGCTATGGCCAGAGATGATAGAGACCTTAAAGACTTAGTTGATCAGGAATAAGTCTACCTCTTTAAGCTAGTTGTGGATTTATAGCTCATCAAAGATCAACATTAGAAAGTAATGGAGCTTCTGCAGGAGCAACATGGGAATCCCTCAGCAATGAGCCCACCAAGCTGATTGATATTCCTTTTTAGAAAAATCATTGTAATACTTGAAATAGAGAATATTTTATTGTAAGGCATATGTTATTATATTAGCATATTTGCCTCTAGGTCACTCTAATTTTGAAAAAAAAATGTATACTAGAGCTTTCTAAAGAAGGATAGTTATCCTTATCTTTTATACATTTGTATGTTGTAACTGACCGATATACTACCTAATCTTTCTATAAAAGGCATGTATTACCATTTTTAAAATGAGAGATATTTTTTGAGAAAATTTTGTATACTTAGAGAAATTAAAATAATCAAGGAATTCTGCAAAGATTTTCCATATTTGATATGTCAATTGTTAACATAGCTTTTCTTTGAATTTCTAGTTTTATGTCTTAAATTTGAATGGTTCCTTTGAATTTTAGGTTGCATCTCTAATCATAGGGTTTCTAATTTGTGAATATGCTATGTTAGTTGAAATATCTTAGGTTTTGCTTCATTTCACTTTTCTTTGTATTTAGATGTGCAAATGTTATTTGATTATAGTAGTAAACCTTTAAAGTAAATTTGGTTCTTACTTGTGATTCTTTACATCACCCTTTGAAGTTTGCCTGGTATATAGTGAAATATGAGATTAGGCTATTTTGTACTTTATATTAGTTTTAATGCATACTTAGTTGTAATTTATGCTTTGTCATAATGTTTGAATATAAAACAATCAATCGCTCATTTTATTTTTACCTTACTATCCTCATTTTCTAGATCACTGTAGCGTAGAATTCATTATAAATATCCATCTAGATTAGTTTGTAGCTTAAATTTGGATCATAATTCACTAATAATTATCATAGATACTATCATTTCATATATAATTTGACCATGATGGCTCCCAACCATCAATTAATATAAATTTTTGTGGATAGTTAAACATTGCTTTACCTCTATTTCACCATAGGTAACATCAATTTGCCACAACCTACTACTCATGCTCTGAATTCTTAAAATTATAAAAAGATAAGTTTTCTTGAACACTAAGGTCATCTATGGTACACATAGAGGCATCAAAAAATATAATTCCCCACTAACTTATTATCATATTTATATTGAGGCACAACATCATTTGAATGGCATTATAGATACTATTTCTAGATTATATAACACCTCAGTCTTGTACACTTGGCAAACTCAGACCTTGTCTATTCCTCTCAATTATGGACCTTTCTTGATTTTTGAAGTCTTGCATTTGTTTTATCTTGTACCCATTGGTCTATCTCTTCATTTGACCAGCCTTATATTGATTACCTAATCTTATATCTTTCCCATAACACTTAAAAACTATTTATATTGTACCTCTACAAGTTCTAAGTTTGTACCTACTTTATTGCTCCTTGGACACTATCATCCTAGACAAACACTTGCATCGATCCTAGTGTCCTGCTCTGATGTAAGTGTCTAGTGCCCTAAAGTTATCTAATTTTTAAATGAAATGTATCCTAATGGTCAACCTAAGTGATTTCATGTGAGTTACTTATCCAAAGGTATTGATATTAATACAATATCAACCCTCATTCATTATTCACCTAACACACTCAAAAATACCTAAGGTAACTTATCAAAGCACTCAATTAAATAGTTGATAAAGAAAATCTTCCATATTTTATCTTATTTTCATATCATTCATAAGGACAACACATACATAGCTTTGAATTACTGAAGGAGTAACCCAATAAATATATTTTTAAAGTTATAAAATAGGTCAATATTATACTTACTTTTCACATATTGCATAATTCACATACAAGCCAACACATAAAGTAGAACTACATTAGTTTGAAGCCCTTTTAAAAGTATTGGATATGTAATAAACACTCATTAAAAAAGGTGTCTTTAGGGTCAAATCAAAATTATGTGCCTATTAACCCATTTTATTCCAAGGTCACTATGAAGATGAAGAACTAGGGTTTTATAATTTAATGAGTGACAATCTATGACCTAAATCTAAATACACCAGAGTGAAGGCAAATATTAATCCAGAAGCATCCAAGTGGTCACATGATTTTTCAATAATTATTCTATATAGGACACCTACATCAGGTTTAGAAAGTAACATCAATACAATCATCCCAAGTTGATGCTAACATCTATGACTCTGTAAGCATCTAATCTAGAATCTGATGACTATTCTAGAATCATCTTCTAATATACTTTTTATCTGTTCTATATCTAAAACTAAATTAGCATCATAATAAGCTATGTACATTACTTTATTGTAATTTCTATACTTAGCATA
Organism: Torreya grandis; assembly: GCA_037957365.1. Lineage (NCBI taxonomy): Eukaryota > Viridiplantae > Streptophyta > Pinopsida > Cupressales > Taxaceae > Torreya > Torreya grandis. Next base: position 3,430,335 of record JARHVA010000902.1, read on the forward strand.
GTTGTAATTATAGTTTAACAAATTCAACATATGTTTATATCTGAGTTTAACACCTAATTATCCTACTATAGATCTGATCATCACCTTTGTCAATTGTAATTTATATATTATTAAACTTATCTACCCAAGTATGATTCTACCTCCAAATTTAGGGTTAAATAGGGATCATTGATACATATGATGTTTTAGTGCCATATATACCACTTTTCACTTTATCAAAGTATGAGATAGTCGATGATGATTTTAATTTTCACTCTTTGTTCATTCGAGCTTACATTGATCATCAATATATACAGAGTGTCATGGTTGATCATGTTTCAAGTGTGAATATGTGTACTATCACACTTATATCTCATATTTGATACATATATAATGATATACTTCTTACAAAAATAGTAATCAAAGGCTCCAAGGGGCATATTCTAATATCTATTGGCAAGATCGCATTACTACTACATGTTGGTCTAATATATGTGGCCACTAAGATCATAGTAGTACACAATGCAGGGGTATTCGATATGTTATTTGGAAAATCCAAGATTAAGAAGCTTCATGTAGTTCCTTATATAGTACATAGATGCTTGAAATACATTTTTTATAATGAGGTTATCATATTTCATGACATTCTATATGAATACCACCTACAACCAAAGGTTTTGGTTCCTATATAGTAGATTATTAAACAACATATAAATTTTTAACCTACTCAAATAATTTAGAAACAAGGGTACATTCTCCAAGTATAAATTATCCTTTAAAGGCCATTTAATCAAAATTTTGTCATATATTCTAAAGATCCACACTCTACTCCATCACGTCCTAGATTGCTACTACAAAACACTAAAAGTGTTTGACAAAAGACAAAAAAATATAGTTTGTTCACTCCATGATGGGTTTCAAAGAGTCCTGTAATTCATCATGTTAAAAAACATAAAAAAGATAATACAAATCATTATGATGACCATGACACTTATGTTTCAAATTCAAATTAATTTTTAGATTATGAGTTGACACTAGCTACTTCACAATGGCATGATGCTTCCCATTTGCAATAGGTCATCCTTCCTATTATGATGTGATATTTCACCCTTGTGGAGGATTTATTTAGGATCCCCCACTCCTATTAATAATATGGGAATAACCCCAAGCTGTGAATATCCTATAATAGGGTTAAACCTCTAGAGAAGGCTGACTTCCTTTTGATGAATCACCTAAACTAATGCTACTATAGGGAAAAGGATTAGAAAGGGGATCCTAAGAAGGAAAAAAGGTGATACACCAAATAAAAATTAAATACTCCCATAAGCTTGAAGCCATACTAGATAAACACAAGATAATTCTAGCTCACAAAACCTCACAATCTATCTTAGTGCATAATTGTTTCATGGACTGGGTTTAGGCATAACACTAATCTAGACCTACAATAGCTTGAAAACACCTTAAAGGAGGTCTGAAAGGAGGAAAATAGATATGGAAGAATCTCCTTCACAAGGCCATCATGTACAACTCACTAAACACTGATCCAAGGTAAGAGATAGGTAGAGAAAGTCTTTTATTGCATCAAGAGGTAGTTTTTACAAATGTTTGACAAGTTTTAGCCTAATCAAGATGAGCATATTTTGTAATATTTCAAAGAGTCCCCTACTCTTCAAGATCAAAGAGTTGTTTTGAGAGTCTATAATCTGAGAGAGAGAGAGAGAGAGAGAGAGAGAGAGAGAGAGAGAGAGAGAGAGAGAGAGAGAGAGAGAGAGAGAGAGAGAGAGAGAGAGAGAGAGAGAGAGAGAGAGCTTACAAATGGGAAAGAATGGGTAATAGAGAGAAAAGGAGAGAAGATAAGAGAGAGCTCATTAACCAAGAACAATCAATGAACTATCACATTTTAATGAATTCTCCACCACACTTAATCCAATCCAGACTAGCCTTCATCAACAAGTTAACCTTCATTTTCTCCAATTAGTCTTCAATTTCTTCTCATTTTTTGAGAAATACACTAGAGGAAAAGAGTTTATTTTGTAGATGATGAATCATGATCCTTTCAAAGAAGAAAGATCCTTAAGATATGAACAATATTAAATGATCTAATTTCTTCTCTAACCAGCAGATTTCTTTGCTTTGTTATTCCATGCCACCTTCCACTTGCTTTCACTATAAGGACAATGTCCTCATACCTTGAATCTAGATATATCTATGCCATGTCTACTTTGAGTGGTGATAAGTACATGCTTTTTTGAGGATATATCCATGTCAAAGGATGAGACATTTCATCATAACCATATATCTACTTCTACTTCAAAATCAAAGCATATGTCTTTATTATAGATTGAAAGCCAATCCAATTTATTTGTTTTCATATAGTCATTATATCAATGAAGACCTGTATATTACATAGCCTTATTCCTAGAATATATTATGTTCAAATAAACCTTATCATGCTTCTAAATTTTAATGCCATTAGACTTTCACCATTAACATCCTTGAATGTATGGTTGTGTCTGTTTGTGACATTTGATCGAGCTCTAATGGTGGTACACACCCTTTAAAACATTTACTCTTGGTTTGACATGAACCCTATTCGACCTCCATTTGAAGTCTCTTAGCTTTGACTTTTAATATCAGTCACTGATTTTGATTTGGGTTTCCCATATTATGCCATTTATCATCTCCTCATTTATTTTGTGGGCCCTACAATTAGTTCCATATTTTTCTTGCACTTGTACCACATGGAAGCCTCATATTCATCTTGATATCATTGACTTCTTGACCTTATTTGCATCATCGATCTCCCTTTACATAGCTCAAATGTGTACCATTGATTTATCTAATAGTTGCCATGGTCATGATACTTGACAACTTCTCATTCATTCCTAGGATATGTTGACTAGTTGAACTTTTTTTCCCCATTGATCTACTTTAGTACAATGGATCATGTACCATCAATCTACTTCGACCCATTATCTTAGTCATTTACTGTGCATTATTAGATCTTCGTATGGGCACTCAAGATATTGTCACTTTTTAGCCTTGTGTTAAATCTTAGGATATGCTAACATTTTGACTACAAGCTCATCATTGATATTTGATGCATGATTTAACATGATTCACTGGATCTTATAGACCCACTGACATCATTAATCACCCAATCGCCATTGGATCTTCTCTGAGTTTTTGTGATTTAGACACTTGTCAGCTCTGCATTCACTCTTTTGAATCCAAACAACTATTTCATGAGGCCTAAACTTGATGTCCCCATGTGCATCTTACTTGTTAAGGAGTTTTAAATCCAAATGGTTTATTATTGTAACCTTAACTTGACATCCCCGTGCATCTTTCATTCTACTTGTTCAACTTTGAGGACTTAGATCTTGAGATAGACAACTCATCAATGAAATTTGCAGAGAATGTTCAAGGTATGAAAAACATCATGTTCATGTAATATTTTAGCTCTAAGAGGCATCCTAAGTGAACTTATGAAGTGTGTAACTAGACTGACCTATCTATTCCTACATGATGTGTCATGATGATCTGGCTCTTTAAAGTCACTAATTTCACACTTTAAGATTACTTAAAGTAGTATAAAATCTTGCAAGCAACAAGTGATCTTCTCCTAAAATTTGTCTACTCTTTCCACCATTGGAACACCATTCAATTAGGACTCAAATCATATTTAAACCATATTCAATTAAAGTTTCTTATGTGGGCCAAATTTGGCCTACATCTTTGGTGACTCAACTACAAAGCATGCCTGTTATGATTGAGAACCCAGACTATTTATCCTGACTGGTCCATTGGGTATGAAGTCTCCTCTTTTGTTCAACATATTTATCTAAAGATAATTTTTTTTTCCAACTTGTAGATAACTCTTCTTGAAGCAAAAAGGAAAATAAGAACAAAACAAATAAATTCAAGTGCACATGGGCACTTGGAGAAAAGAAAAAATAACAAAACTACTAAATAAATATGTACATAGACACTTAGAGAAAAGAATGAAATCTACTCTAATATATATATAAGGTTGAAATTTAAAAGCACCTCCCTCTTGGGTTAAATGGTAAACTTTTAATATCATCCACTTTTAATAAAGCAAGATGAAAAATACCTTACTTTAGAGGTACCAAAATTGGTGAACCAGGTATCTTGATGGCCAATCCTTTTGATGTGCTCTCTAATGGGTTAAAATGAACAAACATGTCTCCAATATAGACATATTGGTCCAAGTATTCCAAGCTTGGTTCATGTTGGACTGTAGGAGCACTTGCTTGATGTTGCTCATCACCCTTGAGAAAGATTTACATGAAGACTTCATTTAGGCTGTTAGGAACAACTACACTTGGTTCACTTAGTGGTTCAAAAAGACCACATCCTTCCCCATTATCCTTGTGCAAATTAAGAATGATCATGCTTAGATTATCATTCTTATAGGTTCTTGTAACAAGGACATATCCCTTAAACTCTTATGAATCTTTAGTTATGGCATTTAACCACTACCATAACCCTTCAAAATTTTCACTAGTATGTTCATCAAACTACATATATTGAACATTTGAGATGTCTCTTTCATCAACCTCACTCAAGATTTCATCTTGATCTTCAACTTCAAATGAGGGTTACAACCTTCCAAAGTCTAAAATATCACACATATCTTGCTTAAGCTCTAATCTACTTTCCTCTTGCTCTAATATATCAGGGCTATACTCAACTAACTCCTCATCTTGAAGTGGACCAACCTTAGGCATCTAGTTCTAATCCTTTTCTTCATATATGTATAATGGACTTTCATTATTCCATTCAAGGTCTACCCCATGTTCAGCTTGAGGAATGTCTTCTTCAGGAAAGTTTACAACAGTAAGCTTCTCTATTTCACTCAATAAATCTGAGCATAAATGTTGTCATTGACATTTTAAGTTGTTTGAGCTAAACTTAACCTCCATAATAGGTTCATGAAGGGTATCCTCTTGCTTCTCAACAATCTCCTATAATTTGAAAGCTGAAACATGCTCTTCCCTATGAAGTGGGCTACCTATCACAATTTCCTCATCATAGACACTTGTATTATCCTCCTATGGCTCACTTATGACTGTAAGCTCCTCCTCTATCCTTTAAAAAGTAGGCTCTTTATCTAAGAGGGAGATGGTGTTAGGGTGAAAAATTTCACCTTGATTTCATCTTAGGAGAGTGTCCTTCTAGCAAGGGACTTTGAATGGCTTCTTTGGTGGCTCTTAAATTAGTGCTTGGACCTCCATAGCCAACACCTCCTCCTTCTTCTTTATACCATTATGAACTGATTTCCATGATGGAAATTAGTATGGAATAGATACCTTTTCTTCCTTTTGAATGGTTATAGGAGAGGGTGGCCTCACAAATGAGGGCATGCCATAGTCAGGGTCAAATGTGTTGGAGAAGATCCATGATTGAATGGCTTCGTGCTCTTGAGTGGGAATTGGTGTATGGGTAGGAGAGGGAAAACTAATTGACTCAAGTTTGAGATACTCTCTATCCCACTGCTCAAATACCTTTTTAATGGATAATACCCACCATTTCAATTCTTGCTTCTCAACTTGTGGATAGTCAGATTCCTCAATTAGTGCCCACACACTCCAAAATTCTTGCAAGAAGATTTCTATTCCCTCCATGGCAAGAATGGGAAATTCTTATCCAAACTTAAGCCCCTTATTAATTTTTATGATTGTTCTACCTTGGTCCAGTATTGACTCTCTAAGTTTTGATTAGGATGGACTTTAACAAAGTTGATTAGGGGGCTGATCAGGAACTCTTAAAGGTTTAGCTTGAGGTTTTTAGAGGGGATATGACACATAAGACTGATCCAAATGAGCCTAATACTCTTCATAAGATATTAACAAACTATCTACATTCTGGATCATGCTTCTCATCATTGTTATGTCCTCATTCCTATAAGATGACCATTGTTTACCCTCAAAAATTGACCATCTATTCTTGACCAACTAAAGAGCACTTCTTGCCTCTTGTAGAACATGGATAGGGGTGATTGGAGAAAACTCTAAACCCTTGCCAACCTCCCTTATCAACTCAATATAAATTGATAATGCTTGATTGACTCCTAAACAAGATGTAATAGGGTAAAATTGGTCTTAACAAGGGGAATTATAAGATTGATTTGAATGAAAAAGAGGTTGACCTTGGTCATATGCAGGGGTGGTAGGACGACAAAAGCCATGATAGGGTTGATAGGTTATTTGAGGGCCACTTAGGGGGAACACATAAACATTATTTACTTGATAAGTGTGAGGTTAAGGTAGATAATAAGCACACTGATCAAAATATGGTTGATTATACATACTAGATTATGATGATTAGGCATTTAAGCTACTTAAACTAGCTAATGAATACTTGGAGTTGCCATTGATGTTTCTACACATGCCTCCAAAGGCTGATTAAATGAAGAGAACACCAAAAATATTCACTAGTGAACACTGTAGTGAGTCCCATCAGGTGTGCTAGAAACTATTATGATGTGTAATTACACCCTTGTAGAGGAGTTATTTAGGCTTCCCCACTCCTAGTCATAATATGAGAATAACCCTAGACAATGGGTATCCTATAATAGGGTTGAACCTATGGAAAAGGCCGACTTACATCTAATGAATCACCTAAACTAATGCTACTATAGGGAAAAGGGTTAGAAAGGGGAAAAGGACTCCTAATAAGTCTAAAAAGTGATGTACCAAATAAAAATGAAAGACCCCCATAAGATTGAACCCACACTAGATAAACGCAAGACAATGCTAGATCACACAACCTCATAATATAGCTCAGTGCATAAGTGTTTCATGGACTAGGTTAAAGAAGAATGCTAATCCAGACCTGTAATAGCTTGTAAACACCCTAAAGGAGGTAATAAAATATGACAATGGATATGTAAGAATATAATTCATAAGTCCATCATGCACAACTCACTATACATTGATCCAAGGCAAGAGATAGGTAAAAAAAGTTTTTTATTACATCAAGAGGTAGTTCTTACAAATGCTTAATACGGTTTAGCCTAATCAAGATGAGCATATTTTGAAATATATTCGAGAGTACCTTACTCTTCAAGATCAAAGAGTCCTTGTGAGAGTCTATAATCCAAGAGAGAAAGAGAGAGAGCTTACGAATGGGAAAGAATGGGTAATATAAAGTAAGGGAGAGGAGATATGATGTAACACATTAACCAAAAAAAATCAATGAGCTGACACCTTTCAATGAATGCTCCACCACACTTAATCCAATCTAGACTAGACATTCATCAATAAGTTAACCTACATTTACTCCAATTAGTCTTCAATTTCTTCTCATTGTTTGAGCAATACACTAGAGGACAAGATCCTAGTTTATAGATGATGAGTCATGATCCTTTCAAGGAAGAAAGATCCTTAATATTTTAATAAAATTGAATGCATAAACTGATTATCTAACCACCAAATCTATTTGATTTGATCTTCCATGCCACCTTCCACTTGCTTTCATTGTAAGGACAAAGTCCTCATACTTTGAATCTGGATAGGGCCATGCCATGTCTACTTTGACCAGAGGAAAGTACCTAATTTATTGAGGATATAACCATGTTGAAGGATGAGAAATTTATTAATAACCATATATCTACCCCTATTTCAAAATATGAGTATAGGTCTTTAATATAGATTGAAAACCAATCCAGTTTATAGGTTTTCATATAGTCATTATATCAATGAAGACCTATAGATTACATAGCCTTATTCTTAGAATATATTAGGTTCAAACAAACCTCATCATGCTTCTAAAATTTAATGATAATAGAGCTTCACCATTAACATCTTGACTATATGACTATATTTGCTTATGACATTTGACCAAGCTCTAATGGTGGTGCATACCCTTTGAAACATTTACTCTTGATTTGATCTAAATAGTATTCGACCTCCATTTGAAGTCTCTTGGATTTGAATTTTAATATCAGCCATTGATCTTGATTTGGGATTCTCATATTGTGCTAATTATCAGCTCCTCATTTATTTAATAGGGCCTATAGTTAGTTTTATCATGTTTTTGTGCTTGTGCCACATGGTGGCCTTGCATTCATCTCGAGATTATTGACTTCTTGACCTTACATGCATCATCAATCTCCCTTTTCACAAATTTAATGTATACCATTTATTTACTTGATAATTGTCATGATCATGACACTTGATAGCTTCTCATTCATTTTTGAGATCCATTGACTAGTGGATCTTGCACTCATTGTTGATTTACTTTGGTATGATAGATCTTGCACCATCAATCTACTTGGACCCACTATATTTATCAATCACCATATGCCATTAAATCTTTGTATAAGAACTCAAGGTGTTACCACTTGTTAGCTATGTAATAAATCTTAGAATACACTGACCTTTTGACTATGAGATCACCATTAATATTTGATGCATGATTTAACATGATCCATTAGATCTTTTAGACCCATTGACATCACTAATCACCCTCTCACCATTGGATTTTCTCTGAGTTTCCATGATTTAGACACTTTTTAGCTCTGTGTTCACTCTTTAAATCTAAACATCTATTTCATGAGGCTTGAACTTGACATCCCTACATGTCTTACTTGTTAAGGATTTTTAAATCCAAATGGTTAATTGATGTATCTTTAACTTGACGTCCTTGTGCATGTTTTATTCTACTTATTAAACTTTGAGGCTGTAGATCTTGAGATAGACAACTCAACAAGACATTAAATTTGTAAAGAATGTTTAAAGCATGAAAAACATCATGTTTGTGTAATCCTTTGGCTCTAAGAGGCCTCCTAAGTGAACAAATGAAGTGTGCAACTAGACTGACTTGTCCATTCCTACATGACATGTCATGATGTTTTAGCTCTTCAAAATCACCAAGTTCACACATTAAGCTTGATTTTTTAAAATATTATAACTGACAAGTGATCTTCTCCTAAAATTTGTCTTCTCTTTTCATCATTGGATCACCCTTCAATTAAGACTTTGCTCAATTTCAAACCACATTCAATCAAAAGTTTCTTATGTGGGACAACTTTGGCCAACACTTCCTATTATAGATACATGAAATATTTATTGTGAGGATATTTCAGGAGTCATTGGTTAGTATGTTAATTTTTAGTTTCATATATTAAAAAAAATATATTTCAAAAAATTCTAAAAATAAGGACCTATTTATGCTATGTTTAGTTCATTTACATCAGTTTATTTATGATATATATATTAAATATTTATCTATATCCAATTTTATATCAAATATGATTCAAAATTATACTTGAGTGATGTTTATAACATAAATGTTTTTATTTACAAATGTGTTAACAGATAGTGATACTATTTAAGACCCCAAAATTTGACACATACATAACTATTCTAATCAAAATAGTAATGCATTATAATCTTGTATTATTATAGTAAAATTATCTTAGTGAACATATGATCTACTTTTACACATTTAATCCGGTCATATAATCTCTATAGCTTGTGAATATCATAAGTTCGCTAGGGGCATTATTTTACACAGGGTTTATCATTTTATGACTATCCCTATTCTTCATACTTTAGTGCATTAAATTGTGCAATTATTTGATCACTTAATTTCACATTGTTATATTAATGGATACTTTAGTTTATGAATTTAATAATGTAACAAATTTCTTATGTAGATCAAATTCAATTATTCATGTAAGATTTTCATGTTTGCTTCATTTGATTCATGTTTTCTGTGTATTTGAATTATTTGGATTGCAAAAACTTGAACATGTCCTTGATTGTGGTTCTAATAATTTATTGTGTGCTTATATGTGTGTGAGTGAATTTGAAAATGTACCTTGTATTTCCACCTTGACATTTATTACATTATCTTTTTATGTTTTTGTGTGTGTTCTTTATGTATGCATCATGGTCATGACCCTTGCTTTCTCAATTTTTGATGTCAAGATAGATATCATGCATCTTCTCAGTTTATGATGCCATGATGGATATCATGCATCCTACCTACATTATTATATTCATTTTTACATTCTCAGTATATGATCATTACCCAATAGGTTTCTCATTACAAAACATCTATCTAGACTAAACACTATGTATGTTTGGTTCTACATGCATCTTATGTTACTATATTTCTTAGTTACTTATGATGATGTCATAATATCCATTATTATCATTACTAATTCAGATTTAAATATTTTATATAACATCATTCTCATAAATTTATTATTTTGATCAAGTAGTTATTGTACATGCTTTACTATTCACCTCAAATAAAGGGGAACACATAGTGGCTTGTGTTAGAGACTAAGTTAAAATAACACACTAAAAATATAGTAAATTGTAATTATTACTCAGTTTATCATAGTGCATACCTAAAAATTGCCCATAAATAACTTTGAAAAATAGTGATTCATTTGGACAAGGGTGTAGGTCAACTGTGTCCACAAACATGTTGCCTCAACAGTAAAAAAATAATGATTTCCAAAAATTATTAGAATCTTAGGCAATTACTAGATAGTTTTCAACAAGTATACATATTTATTTCAAATAGATACTCAATTTTGTCTCATATTTTAATTAGGATAGGGACATCATGCATGGCACATGTTCCAAAGTTTTTGCATAGGTATTTTGTTAAATAAATCACATGATATTACTAAATATAAAAATTAATAAACTTAGATATAAAAATTGGGGTTATGTGCATGGTAAATGACCACCTCCTTCTTCATTTTTCACCAATTTCATAAAAGGAATCATAATTTATGTCATTCTCTATGTTGTATACACCAAAATCAAAATATACCTTTTTTACACTAGTTTTGGATGAGAATTGAATCTTATTATGTATGTAGTGGTTAATTCACCTTTTTTTATCCAAGAAACAATTTAGGCGACAATTCGAGTGACAGTTCCACCCCAATTGATGACGTAACTTCTGGGAGCCATAACTTTTGCACCGTAGCTCCAATTGACTCGCCGTTTGAACCGTTGGAAAGATAATAATGAGGATAATGTCATGAGATGGCATCAAGCTTTGATTAATGAAGTTTGAACCCAAAAATCCAATGAAAGTTCCCCAAATTTCAATTTTAGTACTGTAGTCTAAAAATAGTAAGTTTCTAAAATAGTATTTCCTTGAATTTTATATTGTTTTAGATCTTGAAAGTCAAATCACTTAATATCCCTCAGTATTGGTGACCTTACACATCCTACCCATGCTTTAAAAATGTGTATAAATGAAGAGGCAACCTGAAATGTGAAGACAGACATCTCTTCCCAGAGATAAGAATATATTTGTATTGCGATCTTGAGTAATACTACATCTATTCTCAGAGAATTCATTGTTACTGCGTTATTTCTATGCTATTGAAATATTTATCAGCTAGAACTTTTGAGTTTTGGATTAGTGTTTTCAGAGTTGTTTGTCTTCACAGTGTATGATCCTGAGGATGAGGTCAGGCTACAAGAAGCTTGGGTGGGAAACAACAGAGCTTCCAAATTTTCCACCTATTCACTCCAAATGATTTCAAATGGTAGATGGCACTGAGACATATGATCCTTTCAAGGAAATGGTGAATGAAGCCCTCAAATGGCAACAAGCGCAGATGCTAACATAATTTGCCCAAATTCTTCAAACACTTCTGATGAAAAATTCTAGCTCCACGGCTACACTTCCTGGCTCCTCATCCAGGGAATGTCCTTTTAATGCCCCAACACCCTTCAATGTTTAGGTAAATTTTTATATTCCTACATTTGAAGGCAAAATCAATGTTGATGCATTAGAAAATTGGTTGGATCAACTGTCTTCCTACTTCTATATAAATAAGTTCACTGATGGAGAAAAGATTACTTTTTCTCTTTTGAAATCATCATTGTCTGTGAAAAATTGGTGGGAAGTGTAAAAAAAGAGGTTCAGTACAGATGACATTGGCCTTGAGGTGGAACCTACCTGGGATGATTTTGTGGAAGTAGTGAAAGAAGAATACTATCCGATCAGAGCATATGATGATTTGTACATACAGTGGCAACAACTATGCCAAGATAAGGACCAATCTCTTCAAGATTACATAGACACTTTTCATTCTTTGTCTAAAAGATTGGCATTCAAAAAGTGAGAAACATAAGACTCTCAAATATCATGGTGGACTACAATGGTACATACGAGGGGAAATGGAACTCTTCAATTTGGAAACCCTCGGTGAGGCATACAAATTCATAGTGAAGATTGAATAGAAGCATGGTAGAAAGAATACAAAGAGTCAACCCTCAAAATGGAAAAGTGACAAGGAAGGTCAAACACAAGGCCAAAATTGGAAGCAAAAGGAGTTTCAGGATAAGAAATCTCATAAGGGGAAGGCTACAAAATGGTGTGATTACCACAAAACTAGAACTCACTCCAAAGAAGAATGTCGAGCCATCAAGTCACTACTTTTTGAGTCACAATACTCAACATCTACTACTCTACCTCATACATAACCCACAGTCAAAGAGGACAAAGAAGAAATTGTAGATGCTGAGCCTGACACCATCGTCACTTCATCACAAACCCATGAGGAAAGACCAAATGACAAGGAAAGATTGTTTCACTCCAAATTATGAGTAAAAGGTAAGCCTCTACATTTCATTCTTGATAGTGGGAGTCAAAAGAATTTAATCTCTGCTAAAGTTGTGAAAAGTCTAAATCTATCCATGAAGCCTCATCCAAAGCCCTATAGTATTAGATGGTTGAGCCTAGGGAGAGACCTCTATGTCACCCATCAATGTCTTCTTTCATATGCTATAAAACCATTCCAAGATGAAGTCTTATGTGATGTGGTCAATCTAGATGTTTGTGATGTACTCCTTGGTCAGCCATTCATGTATGAGCGACATGGCATCTATGAATCACAAACTCAAAGGATCACCCTCACTCTTAGAACATGGTGCTATAGAGTTCTAGAGGTACTACCTCCCACATCTGTCCCCCTGATCAGTGCTAAGAAATGCAAGAGATTGGTGGAGAAGACAAAGTAATTTGTTCTCATGGTGGTCAAACCATAGAAATCCAAGAAGGCCGATGTTGCAGTCCTAACTAGACAATCAACACAACAACAAAATTAGATAGAAAAAATCATAAGAGAATATGATGACTTATTCAAGTCATCCATAGGAGTTCCACTACATTTCCATGTAAAACATTCTATCGATTTGATCCTAGGATCACCTTTGCCTAACAGTCCTGTGTATCGCAGATCAATTTTGGAGAATGATGAGATAAAAAGATAGATTCAAGAATTGATCCAAAAGGGTCACATCAGGCTAAGCTCTTCACCTTGTGGTAGCCCAATTGTCTTGGCACTAAATAAAGATGGAACATAGAGGCTTTGCATTAACTACCGAGCCCTAAATAAAATCTCTATGAAGAATCGATATCCTCTCCCTAGGATTGATGACCTACTAGACTAGCTTCATGGTGCGAAGTTCTTCACCAAAATTGATCTCAAATTTGGTTATCACCAAATTCCCATTGATCCCTCTAATATCTAGAAGACTGCATTCAAATCTAAGGAGGGGCTCTTTGAATGGTTGGTTATGCCTTTTGGCTTAACTAATGCACCTACAACCTTCATGAGGATGATGGATGACATCCTATGACCCTTCACCAACTCATTCATGGTTGTCTACTTAGATGACATACTCATCTATAGTAGAACATGGGAAGAGCATTTGCAACATGTTTGTAAGGTGCTTCAATCTCTTCAAGAGCACAAGTTGTATGCAAATCTTGACAAATGCACATTTAGGATGGCAACAATTTAGTACCTCAGGTACATTGTGAATGAGGAAGGGGTCCATGTTGATCTAGAAAAGATTCAGGTTATTCAAGAATGGCCCACACCAAGGACCCTCATAAAGCTTCATAGCTTTTTGGGTCTTGCAAATTTCTACGGCAGGTTTATTCTTCGATTTTCCCATGTTGTTTGGTCACTAACCCAAGTGACTAAAAGAGGAGATAAAGCTACATTTCAGTGGGTGAAATACAACAAAGGGCATTTGAGAATTTGAAGAACAGACTCTGCTCAACCTTTTGAGTTGATGGCATATGCATCTAAATATGCCATGGGAGCTGTCATCATGCAACATGGGCATCCTGTTGTATATCACAGTGAAACTTTCACTAATATAGTCAAGAAATATCCAACATATGATAAGGAGCTATATGCCATTGTGCAAGCCTACAAATAATGGAAACACTACATCTTGGGGAAAGAGACGGTCATCCACAATGACCATAGACCATTGGAATTAATCTAGATGTAAAGCAAACTACAAAATGAGAGGTACCAAAAGTGGGTCACATATCTTTAGCAATTCCAACTAATAATCAAACACAAAAAGGGGAGCTCAAATACAACTATAGATTGTCTGAGCCACCCACCAATTACTACACTCACAATAGTTCTTGACCTGTGTGGACATGAGACTGCCACTTGGGGTGCTCTGTATGAAGCAGATCCTACCTTTGCTGATCCATATCAAACACTTCAACAAGGTAAACATGTTTCTGATTTCTATTTGCAAGATGATTTCCTCTGTCATATGGGGCACATCTGTATTATAGTTGCAAAAAAACAAAAGATGATATGGGAAGCACACTTCAGTAGGACAATTAGACACTTTGGTATCGAAAAGACATTGCTAGTTGTTCAAAAACACTTCTACTAGCCCCATATGTGAAAGGATGTGGAAAGATATCTCAAATATTTCACCCCATGTGCGATAGCCAAGCTAAAAAATAAGAAGCAAGGATTGTACATGCCATTTCCAGAACCAATGAGGCCTTGGGAATCTATCTCAATGGATTTTCTCTCAGGTTTGCCCACTTCAAAACATGGTAAGGACTATATTTTTGTGGTAGTTGATCATTTTTCAAAAAAGGCTATCATGATTGCTTGTAAAAAAAAAATATCTACTGAGGAAACTACTCAACTATATTTTAGTCACGTATGGCTCTATTTTGGTCTCCCCAAGTCCATTGTCTCAGATCGAGATAGCAGGTTCCTGAACATCTTCTAGTCCACTCTATGGAAGATGGTGGATACTAAGCTGATGAAGTCCACAGCCTTCCATCCACATACTGATAGTTAGATAGAGGTGGTAAACCGCTTGATTATTCACATGATTCAAATGTATCACTCCAAACATCCATGCACATGGGATGAGGGACTTCTTTTCATACAATATGGATACAATCAGGCACTGCACAGCTTGACCAAGCATAGTCCATTCCAAGTATGTTTTAGGTTCTAACCCATGGAACCAATTGATATAGTTATTCCATTTTACACAATGAAATATGCACCTCATGGAAGATCTGAGGTAGCAAAAGTAACAAAGTTTATTGAACAAATTCAACACATCCAGCAACAAGTTCATGACATCCTGGAGAAGATGGATCAGAAGTATAAGCAATGCCATGACAAACATAAGATTGCACACCATTTTGCTGTGTGTGACAAGGTTTGGTTGCGAATTCATAAGGAATAACTTGCAAGCCCACATAGAAAGATTTGGCCTCTATGATATGGTCCCTACACCATCACCAAAAGAGTTGGAGAAAATGCTTTTAAGTTAAACCTACCAGCCTACCTTGGTATGCATCCAATATTCAAGGTGGAGCTCCTCAAACCATATCACCCACCTCTATTAGACACTTCAGTTGTAGAAGAGTAACTAGACATTGATGAGATTGATCCATAGATTTTTTCTCCAGTGGAAGAGGATCAGATTGTGGATACCTAGATGAAGACAACAAGAGGCCGCTCTATCCCACTTTATCGAGTGGTCAAAAGGGGCCGCTTAGCCACCAAGGTGAGTGGCTCACAGAGAATCAAATAAAGAAACAACTACCACACTTGATGGGGAACATTGACACAATGGGGACCATTACTTTTCAAGGAGGGAGGAATGATTTGGGAAACAATTTAGGTGACAATACAGGTGACAGTTCCACCCCAATTGATGACGAAACTTCTGGGAGCCATAACTTTTGCACCGTAGCTCCAATTGACTCAATGTTTGAAATGTTGGAAAGATAAGAATGAGGAGAACATCGTGAGATGTTATCAAGATATAATCAATGAAGTTTGACCCATAAAAACTCAATGGAAGTGCCCTAAATTTTAATTTTAGTAGTGCAGTCTAAAAATAGTAAGTTTCTAAAAATAGTAATTCCTCGAATTCTATATTGTGTTAAATCTTGGAAGTCAAACCACTTAATCTCACAGACATCTCTTCCAAGAGATAAGCATATATTTTTATTGTGATCTTGAGTAATACTACATCTCTTCTTAGAGAATTCATTGTTACTATGTTATTTCTATGCTATTGACATATTTATCAACCAAAACTTCTGAGTCATACAAGGATTTTAAGCTACTTTATTACTTTAGGTATGAAAATGATAGAGTCAAGAACACCTTGAATTCTTAATCATACTCTCTTATCAATGAGGATTGGTGAATACACATTATAATCCAAGTGTTTCCATGAATAAGAAATATCCAAGGGTTGCACCCTCTACAGTCACTAATTTTGTACCAAAAAATACAATGGTTGCACCCTCTAAATTTGTTTCTACCTATCTTAGAAGAAGTCTTAGACTAAGTGTACTAAATTTGAGAATACTCAAATTTATTTTAACAAAGAACATAATATGGATAAGAACAAAGGTATATTAGGACCTTATGATACTAATGCATAATTTGAACATATATAAGTGCCCGATAATAAATCTGAACATGAATAGTATAATTAGGATAACCCTAACCTTCAAGATGAGAATCAAGATGTCACTCCACCTATAGGTTATGAACAACCAAAGATAATTGTAGTAAAAATTATTAATAAATTTAAATAAGAAGTCCTTGAAAAACCTTAGGATTATTATATCATTTTTCCAAACCCTTTTGGACATAAAAAGTGAAATCATGGATAATACATCTGATACTTCAACTTCTATGGGGCTTTTACCTTTCTCAATACCATTAGATAATTGTTTTTAGTACCATCTAATATGGGGGAAACATAAGGGTTTAAATAGGTCAATATGCCAAATCCTACCTAGTCATTTGGAAAACAACCATTGGTTAGCACACATTATATTTTTGATGCACAATCTAATATG
>JARHVA010000902.1:3452500-3492500 GCA_037957365.1 Torreya grandis
CTTAAGAAGTGTTTCAAAATTAGACTTGTTTACTATTTACACAATAGAGGTTATCATATATGTGACCCTCATATCTCTTAGGATCTCTAAGGCCTCACTCTCTTGGCCTAAAAAATCCCTAGCAAAACATTCATCTATGTGCGTTGATGCAAGGGCATCCTATAAGGACCCAAAAATGAACTAAATTTTGGATTTAATTAGTATCTTAGGTGTTTCATAGATGTTAGAGTTCCCATGATGTCTTTAGGTGTGATCTAGGTTGTTCAAAGTTGCATAAAATTTAAATTATGGATTTTCCCTCCAAAATGTCTCTATTTGAAATTTTGAATTTTCAAGCCTTGTTGAAGGATTTCCATGAATTTTGTAAAGGTTTCAAGGTGTAGTAACATGTATAATAAGTATTAAGACCATGAAAAGTTCCTTAATGTTTTCTTTAGTATATTGGCAAGGTCATACATTGGTCATTCTATATAAAATCAAAAATATGCAATGTAATCATAATGACCTCTACGCGGGAAAGATCCAAGTATCAGTTATGATTCTTTTTAGGATTTTTTTGGAGAATTTTTGGTATTTTCATAGAGAATTCAATTCTAATGTTAGATAGAATAGATATGTAACAGAAAAACTTGATGAATAAATAAGGATGGTGATATTGGAATTCTATGTGCATGGAATCTATATGACTGAGAACAGTGTTTGTGGTGTGTTTGAATCATTAGGTGGTAAGTAGATTTGTTGAATATTGGTTGATCTTGTTATGATCATATTGAGTTATATATTTTGGATTTGGGAAATGTTAACTAAGTTGATAAACTATCACTGTTGTCAAGTTTGTCAAATCTGTGAATAGAGTAAGCACATATACAGGTTGTTCAAGAATAACTTAAGCATTTGATATTTTCCTATTCGATTTATATGGAGAAATTTAGGTTCAATAAAATTATGAGTGGTTGGATACAATCTTGTGATATCAAAAAATTGATCAAAAGTTGTCAAGCCTAGGTTGGTAATTGATATTTCCCATTGGAACCTGTAGTCTACATAAAGACCAGGTTTGTACTCTGTATTGATTTTAGTATTAAATATTGTTATGATTCAAAGGTGAATAAGAGGAGATTATAATATTTATTAAGGGTTTTAAGAACCTCATGGATTTTTTTAATAATTTAAGCATTGAAAAAGATCAAGAAACCCTTCCTATCATGTTCACTATTTGTAGAACACAGTAAAAATTGACTGAGTTTTCTTGTTGGAGTTTTATCTGAGCATTATGAGACCATGGTTATTGAATGAAAAGGTTTTATTTTGCCTATGAAAACCTAATAAAATAATTTTTTTGTCTTGAAACCATTTATTTTTCAATGTAGGAATGTATTTACACTCTCAACCTGTGATAGGGTTTGGTAAGCCCTAAATTAGGGTTTTCATCATTCTCAATAAACTAACCATTGAAAAATGTCCAAAATTTGTACTAATATATGTTTTCATGTGACCTAAGTGAATAATTCACTTTTGGACATGTACAGACCATGTAGTATAGATTTCTAGCAAGTGGAGTTGAGAAAGGGATAAAAGAGGCCTAATTGGGTAGGTTATAAGAGAGAAAGTTGACCTAGTGAGTGAGTTAGGTCATGAAAATTGACACATAGGTGTGTCATAACATAAAAAATAGAACATAACCTTGGAAGGTCAACACAACTTGTGATTTTTTCATACAAATCTATTTGTAGGTAGAAAGGGCTACAAGGAATGCTAATTGAGTGGGTAGAGTTGTATGAGTGTAAGGTAAGGTGTTAAAAATAGTGTAAAGAGGTCAGTGAGAGTTATTTGAGATATTATGATCAAGATTAAGATTTTTGATTCTACAAACCATCTTATGATCTAGTATTTTGGTATGATGAGCAATTTCATAAACTTAGAATAAAAAGGTAATCCTTTGTTCAAGGACAAAAGAAAGAAAACTTGTAAAAGCTCTACATCATTTAGTATCAAAATGTAAGGACAGTCAGTGGATAGGGTTAAGATAATAAAATGGAATCAAGATAAAGGCAACCTAATGCATCTCAAATAATGCAATAAAATATGACAAATTTGGTCATTGAGATAAGGAATATGTAGGCAAGAATGTCATCTATGGAGAGAACCTAAAGAATAAGGGTCATAGCTAAATATGACAGTGATAGAGAAGAGGAAGTTCATAGAGTATAATATGAGGAAGAAAGAGAATATAGAGTGGAATAAATATTGATCACAACCATGATGAAGATGGGATCAAAACCAAAGTTAGATGTGGCAATGTATGAAGTCAATCTCAATATGGATGAGTTAGTGGATTGGATAGCAAACATGGAATATGATGGTTATGAAGATGAAGGGAAATTTCATGCCTAAGGACTACCATACACATTTTTAAATAATTTTTAGAATCTTAGACAAAAAGAGAATTTAGTGAAGGAATATACAAAAGAGTTTCATAGATTGACAATTAGAATAGGACATTTGAAAGAGGATGATGAGAAGGTATCAAGGTACCTAAATATCCTTAAGTTTTCAATACAAGATGAGATCAATATATTGAATTTGAAAATAGTTGAATAAGCTAACCAAGAAACCTTGAAATCTAAGGAGAATTTGGCAAGAAGGCACACACAATAAGCAAGAAGAAGAGACAAACAAGTGAGATGAGTGAAAAATTACATTCAAGATTGATATAAGTAATGGTTATTATCAGATTCAAATTCATGAAGGAGATGAGTGAAAAATTACATTCAAGACTAAGGATGGATTATATGAGTGGATGGTGATGCCATTCAGATTATCTAATGCACCTAGCACATTTATGAGGGTGATGAATACAGTGCTATGAGAATATATTGGTAAGTTTTTTTGTTATTTATTTTGATATTAAATAAGACTAAAGAGAATACTTACAACATTTGAGAATGGTACTCTATTTGTTAAGAAAGGAGAAGTATGCAAATTTGAAGAAGTACAGGTTTATGCATAATGGTTTGGTATTTTTGGGATTTGTAGTTTCAACAAATGCTGTGAGAATGGATGAATAAAAGATAAAGGCAATTATTGAGTGGCCTATTCCAAAAATCATTAAAGAGTTAAGAAGTTTATATGGTTTAACAAGTTTTTACAGAAAAATAATTAAAAGTTTTAGTATTATTGTGGCACCAATAACAAATTACATGAGAGAGAAGGAATTTTCATGGACTAGAGTAGCCACAGAAAGATTTGAATTTTTGAAGAAGAAGATTACAAAAAGACCAATTTTAGCATTATCGTATTTTAACAAAGTGTTTAGGGTTGATTGTGATATTTTGTTTCTGGGAATTGGTGATGTGCTAAGTCAAGAAGGAAAGTCAATAGCATATTTCAGTGAGAAATTGAATGAGGTAAGAGCAAAGTATTATATCTATGATGTTGAACTTTATGCAATTATACAAGCATTATGATATTGGAGTCATTATCTGGTGCTTAAGGAGTTTATTCTATTTATAGATCATGAGGCTTTGAAGTATGTGAATACACAAAATAAGTTAATTAGTAGGTTTACAAAGTGGGTTTCTTTCTTGTAGGGGTATACTCTTGTGTTGAATTTTTAAAGAAGAAGATTACAAAAAGAGCAATTTTAGCATTACCATATTTTAACTAAGTGTTTAGGGTTGATTGTGATGTTTTGTTTGTCAAAATTGGTTATGTGCTGACTCAACAAAGAAAGTCAATAACATATTTTAGTGAGAAATTGAATGAGGTAAGAACAAAGTATTCTACCTATGATGTTGAACTTTATACAATTGTACAAGCATTAAGACATTGGAGGCATTATCTGGGGCTTAAGGAGTTTATCTTATTTATAGATCATGAGGCTTTGAAGAATGTGGATACACAAAAGAAGTTGAATAGTAGGCATGAAAAGTGGGTTTCTTTCTTGCAGGGGTATAATCTTGTGTTGAAGCATAAATCAAGAAAATAAAATTAGGTAGCTAATGCATTAAGCATGAGGGTAGCATTATTAACTACTATGGTGAGTGAAGTAGTTGGATTTGAAACTATCAAATAATTATATGATACTGATCCATATTTTGGAAAGGTAGTTGAGGAGTGAAGAAATCCATTAACAGATGGGACAGATGCTATTCATGATGAGTGTCTTATATAGGAAGGTTATCTCTTCAAAGGGAAATAATTATGCATTTCAGTTGGGTTTGTATGAGACAATATACTAATAGAATTACATATTGGTGATTAGGCTGGACATTTTGGTAAGATGGAGAAAATAGTTGGTGGAGGAAAAATATTTTTGGCCAAAGATGAAGAGAGATGTGACAAGGTATGTTTCATGGTGCAGAATATGTCAAGTGGCTAAAGGACATGTGCAAAATACTAGATTATAAATGACATTATTAGTTCCAAGAGGATCATGGATAGATTTTAGTATAGATTTTGTGTTGGGATTGCCAAAAACACAGAGAGGTAATGATTCAATTTTTTTTATTATAGATATATTTTTTGAAATAGTTAATTTATTGCATGTATGAAAACTAATGATACCACTAGAGTTGCAGAATTATTTTTTAAGGATATTGTGAGATTGCATGGTGTTCCATAATTTATTAATTCAAATAGGGACATGAAATTTATAAGTTATTTTTGGAGGAATTTGTGGAAGAAGATGGGTACTAAGATACAATTTAGTAGTGCATATCACCCACAAATTGATGGACAAATAGAAGTTATGAATAAGAGACTGGAAAATTTGTTGAGATGCATAGTGGGAGAGAAACCTAAGCAATGGGACTTGGCTTTACCACAAGCTAAGTTTGCATATAAAAGTTTAGCAAATAGATCAACAAGAAAGTCATCATTTCAAATTGTTTATAAGAGAAATTTTATGGGTATTTTAGATTTGATATAATTACCAATTGTAGATCAAGTTAGTGATGATGTACAAGTGTTTGCAGAGTATATGTAACAATTATAAAGAGTAAGAAGAAAGTTGTAGGATAGTAATGAGAAATATAAAGCAACAATATATGTTAGAAGAAGTCTAAGGTATTTGAAAAAGGAGAGTTGGTAATGGTTTACTTTAGGAAAGAAAGAATTTCAAAAGGCATGTACAACAAGTTGAAGTACAAGAAAATTGGACCATACAAAATTGTGAATAAAATCAATGACAATGCTTATGAGGTGAGTTTGCCACAAAAAATTGATATCTCTCTAGTATTTAATGTTTTAGATTTATATGACTTCCATGGAGAAGATGGTGAAGGTGATGAAGATGAATAAGTAAATTGGAAGATGGTTTTAAAGGGAAAAACACAACGCAAGTTTTGGATATGACGATAGTGAGCACAAGGCAAGGGAATTATAATAAGAATTTAGTGCAGTGAGAAGGATTAAAGGAAAAAGACAACACTTGATTTACAGAATGAGAGTGAAGAAGATTGACAAATAAAAATGGTAGCAGTACAATCAAGGCAACTCATAAGAGCCGAGTTGTTTTTAACTAAAGGAAAATGATGAAGAAAAAATAGGCCAACTTTTTGGAGGCCATAAATTTTGACCTGTAGCTCCATTTGAGCTCTTCCACATGCCAAAATGATCATCTCAAAAATTTCATTGATTTTTAAATCAATTTTACCTACTTAAGAATATTTTAAATATTTTTATAAGGCCATACGCGATCATTCAAGAGTTTAAAATTGTAATTTAATTGTTTTTTCAAAAAAAAATCTATTTTTAGAAATTATATATTTTTAGGACCCAATATTAACTTCAATTGAATTTCATCCCATAGGTTAATTTTAGAATTTAAGATATTTTAAAATAATTTTAGAGTTGTGCACACTTGCATGTGAAACTTATGATAAATAGCAACTACTAAAAATAGATGTTTTTTTTTAGATTTTTTTTTTTCAAATTTTGCATGTCAACTCTAAATTCTGATTTGAGGCTTGCTTAAGCATGGTTTTGTTTTTTAATTATTTTAATTCATTATTTATTAATGAATACAAATTATTGTTTTCAAAATCTTTTCCTATTGATAATTTATTGTCTTAATAGTTTTTGGGTTCATTATTGGCTCATCTGTCTGGATTGTGTGTGGTACCCTAGCCTGGGGCATAAACTAGCTAATTTTTTATAGTGTTTGATTTATCAAGGACTTCCCCTCGATGAGAGTCTACTCCACCTCTACATTACCAAGCCCTTTTGTTTGGCTTACAAACATCTATAATCTTTAAGCATTTATTCTAATTTTCTCTGAAATCTAAGTCTGCATGGCATTGGATTCATTCATTATTTCAACCTTATCACCCTAAGCCTTTCTCTTGATGATAGGGACTCTTTGGGGATTATTTTAATTAGGTAGCCTTTATTGCCTTTCTCTAGTAATTCTTTCATGCTATTATTCTCTTTCAGTTATAAAAACCCAAGAATAATATTGTTTCTAATCATGAGACTTGTGAAATTTTATTTTCTTTTAATGAAAAAGTGATTATTTATTTTATCTATTTGTAGATTTAAGCTCAAGTGGAAAAGATGGCTCTAGATCTCTGCCACCTGTAGGATCTCCTCTACCACTGGGGGAGCTCCCTTTGCATCGAGTAGGGTTTCCCTAATGGCCCACCCTACAATTTGCCACAACCTACTCTCAAGAGGTGTTGAAGAAAAATTTGGTCTAGAAGCATGGGCCACTTTTATCCTTGCCTTCCCTTTTGGGTGGCTAGAGTTCTCATGGAAACTTTGATGTTTATCCTTCACAACAATCTCTGACAAGCATTGTTGTTCTTGCACAACCAATTGATGGTTGGCCTATCACTATTCATGACAACCCGCCTAGATGTCTAAAATGCTCTGGAGATACTTGATGTGGCATCGTCCGATTGGTTGGTGCTTTTCAAGGATAATCCTTTGCCTTCGCTTCCTAAGGAAATGGCCTATGCATAAAACTCTGCTATTTGAGTATTTTTAATTTTTTGGGCTATACCTTGATCGACTATTTTTTATTTGGGAGTTGAGATATTCTCTTGATAAATAATTTGAATCGTGATGTGTCCAACTACTTTACTTTTTAACCTTCTATAATTATATTTTTTCTATTAATATAATATAAAACATTCCAATAATAAATATCTATTACATTCAAGACATCCTAAAATGAATATCTAAAGCTTCCTGAAATGAAAACTTAAACTACAGAGTGGGTTGTTCAATAAAAAGAGTGACAAAGTAACAAAACATAGAAAAGAAAAACATTCTTTCTATTAGAAGAACACAAGAACATAAAACCTAAAGAGCTTTGTCAAAAACATTGATTTGTAACTCTATTATGATAAACACAAAATATTGTTATTATAAAAAATCATAATTCACAAAATCCACTTCATGTTATCTACTAAAGTAACAAAATCTACAACCGTGTACATTTTGAACTACTTATTGTATTGATTAATAAAACAAAGTAAAAATAAATTTGATTTTTTTTAAATGAAAATGAAAATAAAATTATAAAATCAAAAAATTTATCGTTTGATTAAAGAAGATGATATTCTATTATATTATTTTTTAAGATACAAATTTCTCTTGATATCCGGTCATTTCTTTGGTAATTTTAATGAATTGGACAAAAAAATTTATCCCTACATCTATGTAAACATTACATAAAATTTGTTATTAAAAATATATATTGAAATGATAGACTGAGCATATATATTTTTTGAAACACTGCAAGAAGTTGCTCTGTTGATGTCATCAAATCAATTTTAACTGTTCGTACACACAAAATAAAACCTTAACTAAAAATTACAGCATTAAGATATATTTTATATATAAAATAAAATTTTAAAAATAATATATAACATATTAATAAATATATAAACATCCTATCATTGTATTAAATCTGTGGTATAAACATTGAAAATCTATGGATGTGTGCAGCTCCTTTGTGTTGCCATTGCAATATTGGGTTAACTCTTTCAATGAGCATTTACTCAACTTGTATGAGGTTAGATAAAATCATGGGTTGTATACCTAGCTCCATATTATTTAAAGTAGAAAAATAATTATCATTTCTTTCTAAAATGAATTGGCAATAAGTATATTCACTATGGAAAATACTTGTTTTAATTCATGGATAAAACTCCTTGCAAATAAAACATGCATGTATTGAAGAAAGATGACATATCCTTTCAAGTATTTATTCATGAGGTTGTTCAATAGAGAGATAATAGAATATGGGGTTGATAGTTGTTGTTTTTTCATGGTAATTAAGTCGATGATGTGCATGTATTTTATGATTGTGTATTGCATAACTCGAACGAGATCTTTTTTTTATTGTTCATTATCCATGGATGTTTGCAATGATCATGAAGGAAAAATCAAATACTAAATTATTGTAAATTCTATTTAGATTCTAATATTTTTCATATGAAAAATATAAATTGTGTAAAGAAGTGAGTAATTGAAAGTGAAGAATAAAATTAAATTTACACCACTTGCATGTTATTTATTGCCGTTCCCTTTCTTCCACAGGTCCAAATTTGGTTTATTCATTTATTGTTAAGCCTAATTTAATTTCTCTAGAAGTTAATATTTTCATAGCATGGATGAACATAAGTTACAAGATAGACTCTATCACCTCAATGTCTTATCCATGGTGCACATAAACAACATTGTAATACAGATTCAAGCCACTCATTAGATGTGGAGACCTATTACAATCAAATCAATTCTCATGATGTCGTCATCCACCATTAATAATAGAAAATGGACAATCAAATATATTTCCAACTTGTAAGATATATATCCCTTTGCAATGTGTGCAAGTGATGTGAATTCAATAGCTAGTTAAAATCCAAGTCTAGTGTATGACATGGACTATATGGTGTCCAATATCACATGAAATACCATTTCATTTCCCATCACCATCACCATCTATCTCACCTTGAAATATTTCTCCACTTGCATGCTTTGTTTTGCCCATCCCTTCCCCGCGACTTTGCTATTGTTCAAGTTCTTCAAGAAACAAAGTGTCTCCTTCCCACATAGCTCATTATCATGTTGTATGAAGAAACACAAAATATCATTATGTACCATCACATACACCATAAATATATGATTATTATTGATTACATTTGTGTGTGTAAAGGGTGAGATGGGTCAATGGTCATGGATGTTAAGTTGGGCATGACTACCGAATTACATTCTTATGCTTTAAAAAATCACTCTTTACCAAAATTAAAATGACATGTTGTATTCTTTATATCATATTAATACAATACTATAATATTAATGTATAATATTATATTATAATATTAGTGCATGCATTATTGTATAATATAGCTCCTATGAAAAACAAGTTTGAAAGCAATAAAACATAAGGAGCAACCAAGTCATTAATGCAACAAAGATTTGGTGGTGTTGTCATTCACATTCTAAAACAACGCTAATGTTTTGCATAATTATTGAGGCTATGAAAAGGAATTATTATGGCACCCAGTTGTCATCTCGTCTATCAACATGTATATCCAACCACTACATTAAATTTAGGTTTGGTGTACAATATGCCTCCTAGCATATTGTATCATCTGAAATACCTAGTCATTTCCACCTACTCTCACCACTTAGTGCATGTTTAAATATTTCAACACTTGCATGTTATTAACGTGTTTCCATTTCTTCTATGGATATGAGTTTGGTATTTCCATATATTGTCAATCCTAATTTAATTGTTCTAGATGTTAATATATTTATAGCATAGATGAACGCAATCTAAAATATAGACTCTGGTACCTCAATGTGTTATCCCCACATAAACAACACTATAATGTAGATTCGATCCACTCATCACATATGGATCCTTGTTGAAATCAATTTATAATTCATGACACCCTTGCCCATGCTTAAAAATAGAAAACATCCAATCAAATATGTTACCATATTGTAAGCTATATTTCCCTTTGCAATGTGTGCAAGTCATGTAAATCCAACAACTACCCTAAATCCAAGTTTGGTTTATTCCATGTGTTATGTGGTGTCTGAATCACATGAAATTCCCTACTGTTTCCCCTCACCATCACCTTCCAACTCACCTTGAAATATTTCTCCACTTGTATATCTTATAAGGCCTCACCCTTCTGCACCACTTTGTGATTGCTCTAGCTCTTTGTGAGACAAAATGTTCACCTCTATGAGAATAAAGTATCAATAGAAACCTTCTATCAAGAGGTATAATGCAACTAAAGGGGACCATATACCAAGTTGACACCTATGGCAAAAAAATTTCACCCTGTTAGTATGATGAAGGGGCATAATATAACGACCCCAAAATGAACTCAATTTTGGATTTAATTAGTATTTTATGTGATTCATAGATGTTAGAGATTGTAAGATGCATTTAGGTGTGATCTAGGTTTTTCAAATTTGCACAAAATTTGAATTATGAATTTTCCCTCCAAAATGCCTTTATTTGAAAATTTGAATTTTCAAGCCTTGCTGAAGGATTTCCATGAATTTTGTGAAGGTGTCAAGGTGTATGAACATGCCTAAGAGTTATTAAGACTATTAAAATGTCCTTAATGTTTTATTTAGTATATTTTCAAGGTCATACATTGGTCATTCAATGTAAAATAAAAAATATGCAATGTGATCATAATGACCTCTACGTGGAAAAGATCCAAGAATCAGTTATGCTTCTTGGTAGGAGTCTTTGGGAGTAACTTATATTATTTTCATAGTTAATTCCATTCAAATGTGAGATAGAATGGATATGTAAACAATACAACTTGATGAATAAATAAGGATGGTGATATTGGAATTCTATGTGCATGGAATCTATATGACTGAGAATAATGTTTGTGGTGTGTTTGAATCATGAGGTGGTAATTATATTTTATAATATTGGTTGATATTGTTATGATCATATTGAATTATTATTTTTGGATTTAGGAAACATTAATTGAGTTGATAAACTATCACTTTTGTCAAGTTTGTCAAATCTGTCAACAGAGTAAGCACATATATAGGGTATTTAAGAATAACATAAGCATTTGATATTTTCCTATTCAAGTTTTGTGGAAAAATTGAGTTTTAATACAATTTTGAGTGGTTTTATAAAAAAAATTGATATCAAACAATCAATCAAAAGTTGTCAAGCCTAGGTTGGTAATTGATATTTCCCTTTGGAACCTACAGTCTACACAAATATTAGGTATGTTCTATGTATTACTTTTGGTATTAAATATTTTTATAATTCAAAGGTGACCAAGAGGATATTATAATATTCATTAAAGTTTTTAATAACCTTATATCATGTTTTAAGACTTTAAGCATTGAAAAATATCAAGAAACCCTTCCTATCTTGTTCACTGTCTGTAGAACATAGTCAAAACTGACTAAGTTTTCTTGTTGAAGTCTGATATGAGCATTATGAGACCATGGTTATTGAATGAAAAAGTTGTATTATGTCTATATAGACTGAATAAATTTTTTTTTGACTTGAAACCATTTATTTTTCAATATTGGCATTTATTTACATTGTCGGCCTATGACAGGGTTTGGTAAGCCCTAAATTAGGGTTTTGATCATTATAAGTAAAATAATCATTAAAAAGTCTCCCAAATTTTTTATATTGTATGTTTTCATGTTCAATAAGTGAATAAGTCACTTTTAGACTTGTACGGTCCATGGAGTATGGATTTCTAACAAGTGGAGTTGAGAAAGGGCTAAAAGAGGCCTAATTGGGTAGGCTACAAGAGAGAAAGTGGACCTAGGGAGTGAGTTAGGTCATGAAAATTGACACACAAGGGTGTAATAGTATAAAAAAGGATAAAATAATTATGAAATGTCAACACTACTTGTACATTTTTTGTACAAGTTTGTTTGCAGGCCAAAAGGGCTACAAAGAAGGCTAGTTGAGTGGGCAAAGTTGCATGAGTGTAAGGTAAGGTGTTTAATATAGTGTAAAGAGGCTAGTGAGAGTTATTTTAGACTATTATGATAAATATTAATATTTTTGATTATATAACAAATACTTATGATCTCATATTTTGGTATGATGAGTGGTTTCATAAGCCTAGACTAGAAAGGTGATCCTTTGTTCAAAGATAAAAAAAATAAAACTTGTGCAAGATTTGCATTATGTGCCAATTAAAGGCACCATACATTTTATAAATTACATAATTTAAATCCCATACAACATCCTATGTATACATTAGGTTCAAGTGATTATATGCACTATTTATTTCACACTAAACTAGAAATTTGAGTCTATTTTTGAACTCTTTTAATTAGTGCTAGTGTTTTAATACCTTCATCCTCCTAGGGTGAAACAACATTTGAGGATATAACCTTCTTATACTCACAATATTTTAAAAATTCCTAGAATTATATATGTAATGTGAAAATTAAAATTAAAATGTAGATTTAAACTAGAAAATATGTGTAATAAATCTTATAATTTCTTAATAGAATGAAGAAGAAATCATACAAAAAATCGATAGTAAACAAGTTTTCCTTGAAAATTTAGGGAACTCAAAAAAAAAATCCATGATATGGATCACCTTAATGGTACTTAATTTCAAAAAAAAAACACTCCAATATTTAAATCTTCCCTCTAAATTTGCCCTCCACCCTCTAATTTGACATCTCACATTTTTTATATTTTGAATTCACTAGTTAATTTTAGTTCCTATTATGTTTATGTAAAATAAATTAAAACTAATAAAATTTATCTAATTAAAAAAAATCCATTCCCACCATAAATTTTAGGAGGTTTACATTTGAAAAAATTGATTTAGTTGTAAATAATAATGATTTGATTACCACATATTATTATAGCTTATTCACATATCATACATTATAACTGGATCTAATCAGTGAACACCTATGTAGTTGATCAAGAAGACTTTAGTGTAAATTCACCCTATAAATATAATGTATATAATTAATGAAAATATAATCCTTATGTGGGATTCCATAAGGGAAGTACTGATACACAAAATTGGTGTCTTGCTTGTTAGAGACCTAAAAATAATCTTTACTTTGCCTTTTATAAAGTTAATCATCATAGATCCCAACATTTCTAATTCAATTTTTTCATGAAAGCAAACATTTAAATTTTAATGGCATTTGATTACTATATAATTCCATAACATATCCACATTTTGAACAACTTAGTACACCTTGAATGGGTGTAATGGTGAATCATCGTGTATTATACTTATTATGGTGAAGATTTAGTTTTGTAGTGTTTAAAAATTTGAAGGCCATCTTCCTAAAATAA
Source organism: Torreya grandis (assembly GCA_037957365.1). Classification (NCBI taxonomy): domain Eukaryota; kingdom Viridiplantae; phylum Streptophyta; class Pinopsida; order Cupressales; family Taxaceae; genus Torreya; species Torreya grandis. The sequence goes on from JARHVA010000902.1 coordinate 3,465,798, forward strand.
TAAATGTTGTTTCCATCATAAGTCATTTGGATTTTGGAATGTGGGTTCACTACCTATCAAATGTCCATGCCAAAGACTTGACATAGTGTTATTTAATATATCAAATGCTAGTTGTTTCCATTATTAGTAGTAGACCTAGAAAGCTTAGTTAAGACATTATAATTATGACATGAATGATAAATACTCACTAATAAGTTCACAATTCATAAAATTACTTTTGACACCTTAAGTGTTGTCTATTGAACTAGTGTATGAATATAGCATGCATTTGTATTTTTTGTTTCTTTGTTTTAAAATAGAAACTACTTTTTACTAATTAATCAAATTAATATTTTTGATAGTCTCTTGTTGTAAATGGTAAATATCTATCTAACATTGTGACCCTTCATTGGACCTTTTTTTTAATCCATGAGGTCACACAAGTTATAAAATCCATCATGGCTTCCCAACAATGTAAAACACAAATCATATAAAATGACAAGTAGATTCAATGATGTTAGATTGTGTAAATAGAGGTGGAAGTATACAAAATCAAGGGAGTCTAGATTTCAAAATTGACTTCCCCTATTTTACACTTATTTGAAAGCTAAGTGGGTTGTTTAGGTTATTGAGGGAAATAAATCTTGGAAAATTATGCTAAGACATTGTAGCTCTACGGGCTCTCCCTATGATAAAACCAATTGGAAAAATATTGGCTTAAAATACCTTCTCATCACTATAGTTCCTATCAATATTTATGGCTCTTTTGTGGTCAAAATAATTTGGAAGGATTTTGACGCTGTTAAACCCCATTAAAGTGGGTGGGGGATGGTTTTCTCACACGGTTATCTTTTAATGACCATAAATTATGGTGGTCCCCTATTATTACTACTTCCTCTATGCCCCTAGCTAAATTTCTTAGTATTAAATCTCTATGATTGTTTCAAAAAGGGATTCACACTATGTTGTATAAAAGTGAGTCAATTCATCATTTATGGAGTTAGGTGCTAATCTAGTTGTCTAAGTCAATTCTAGACTCATTAAAACTAGGTGCAAACATGGTATGTTCCCATAGCACTCAAAATTTATCACTAGAATACACTGACATTAATTCACATAAGGCATAAGCCTTATGTGCTCACCTGAAGTGTAGTAGATAAAGAACCAGGGCCTATGTTGGGCTAGTTGTGTCATGGCATAAGTTTTTACTATGGGACATGGTTATTTAGAGAAGATTTATGGTAGATTAATTGGCCCAACCTTTTTTGTTCTAATCCTGATGGTTTTATAAGTGTAGGCCTATCTAGGGGATTAGTCTAGTCATAATGGTGCAAGCCTTTATCAAGCTAACTCTAGCATCATATACGTGCTAGATGGGTCATGGGGATACTTTAGATGAAGTAATCATGATTAGGATAGAAATTTTAGAAAGGATATCAATGCTTAGTTCATGAACCATTCCATATTTAAACTATTCCTACAAGACATGCTAATGTCATCAATTTATAAATGGATGCCATTAATGCCCTGAACTAGAATATTAAAAACATCACACTTAGCATAACTATATATAAATTATAGCGTAATAACAATTTTGTATTTAACTAGCAATGCCATAGATGAATAAAATATATTGAACATGATTTTAATCAAAATTAATCCTCATTAATGAAATTTAAACTTAAATAGAGTTTATGTTTTTATAAAAATAGAGCAAATGCTAGTTAAAACTACTAAATGGCCTAGAGGCTCATAGGTGAGCTTGGGCATACACAAATAGAGCCTTTCGGGCATCTAATTTGATCCTAAGTTATAATGGTAGTCAAAACACTTTATCTATAACTAATTATTCAAAGCTTCGCTGCCTAAATTTGAGTCCCCTTATTAGTGCAAGTTCACTTTTATAGGCTATAGGATTACCTTCTGCCAGGGTGGAGTTACACACATCATATGCCAAGTTGGATATTTATTAATAATTTTATATCTCCATTACCCTACATCCTTCATGCTATGATCACCATGTGTAGCCACTCCTTGAAGATGCCAAATACATCATCGAATTGGTTAGCCACCTACGAGCTAGTATAAGGTCTACATTGATTCCTCTAGATGGCATAAAAGGTACCAAAATAGTAATCATGCCAAGTGATTACCTCATGCTAAGATGTCTATCAAGTTGGTATAGATATATACTATGTTAAAATAGGGGCCCAACATTACCCCCAAAATTATTAATCCACTTCATACTAGGCTGCCAAAGCATTTGGCACACAAAATTCAGGTGCACTTCCTTAAGTTCAGTGTTGATGTCCTCAAAGACCTTAATAGAGAGCTTGATTTCTTCAATGGTTTTATCTATCTCTATGGAGACAACACTTAGCATGAGCACATCTATCTTCTCTATCTCTTTTCTAAAGTCTATAATATTTTCCCTAGCCTTCATCACTCTTTCATCAAGGATTGCTCCTTATTAAGAGGCTTTCATTTAAAAGGTGCAAAAGATCACTTTCAGGTTTTACTCCTAGTCCTTTATTTTTTTAATCAATTCCTTAACCCTACCTATTATTTGTTCATGCTCTGTCCTACTTGTAGAGTATACCTACACCATCATCTCTTCCTTTCTCCTTTTGCCTACTTGAGGTATACATTTATGATTGATGCTTGGTTAGAAAAGTTCATCAAGATGACATCGATTGAATCTATGCCTTCTTGTAGCTTTGTGAAGAGGTCCTCTACCTATTCAAACTTGGTAACTAGATCTTTCTATAGAATGGTGCTTGGGTCTTGTTCTTCTTCCTATGCGAGCTCCTATTTAATCCTTGAGATCATCTACTCCACTAACACGCATACTTTTTCAACCTCTAAGAGTTTTGATGTATCAATGCAAACCAAAAGGGATGATTTGGTAGTTTATTTTCACTTTCATATTTTCTATAGCTTGAACTTCATGGCTTGCACTTCTTCTTTGGCATCCTTGGTGATATTCTTCCATTTATTTGACCTAAAATCATTGATGATGTTCTTTCGCATGACTTTAGTGGCCATCTATATGATTTCATTTTCTGACCTAACTGGGTTCATGGTATAGGTATTTATGATAAGGAAGTCATACCCTTATTCTGATTTATCCACACCCAATATGGCCTTTGTTGGTGCCTCAAAGTGAGGCTCATCCATGTAACTATCAAATGCAAATGAAAGTTTTCTGTGCATCCTATTTTTGATGGATTCAGGGTACATGCATTCAAAAATATAAAAATATTCATTTGTACACCCTTTCTGTGCCTTCTATCTAAGGCTCAACTCCACCCTGGCAGAAGGTGATCATATAGCCTATAAAAGCAAGATCAAACTAGTAAGCAGGGGGATGAAAATTTAGGTAGTGAATCTTTAAAGAATTGGTTTTAAATATAGTGTTTTGACAATCATTAAAACTTAGGATCAACTTAGATGCCCTAAAGGCTTTGTTAGTACATGCCCAATCTTGTCTGTCAGCCTCTGGGTTGTTTAACAACTTTAGCTAAGCATTTGTTCTATTTCTATATAAATATAAACTCTATTTAAGTTAAAATTTAATTAATGAGGATGGATGTTGATTCAAATTATGTTCAATCTAGTTTATGCATCTATGGCATCACTAATTAAATATCAAATGGTTGTAATGTTGTAATTTATATATAGTTATGCTAAGTGTGATGTTTGTAATCTTCTAGTTTAGTGTGTTAATGACATCCCCTTATAAATTGATGATGTCGGTATGTCTTTTAGGAATAGTCTAATTATGGAATGGGTCATGTGCCATCATTGATATCCTTGTTAAAAGTGCTAACATAAGCATGATCACTTGATCTAAAGCATCACCTTGACCTATCTAGTGCCTATATGATGTTAGACTTAGCTCGATAAAGGCTTACACCCCTATGACTAGACTAAGCCTCCAAATAGGCTTGTGCCTATAGAACCATCAATTTTATCTTGGAAAATGCTATGTTAATGAATTTACCACAAGACTTATTTGAATAACCATATCCCAAAGTAAAAACTTACACCATGGCACAACTAGCCCAATACGAGCCCCAATTCTTTCTCTGATGTGATTTGAGTGAGCGCATAAGGCTTGAGCCTTATGTGAATTGATGCTAGTGTAGTTGAGTGATAAATGTTAAGCTCTATGAGAAAATATCATGTTTTTGCCTAGTTTTAATGAGTTTAGAATTGACTTGAACAACTAGACAAGTGGTTGACTCCATAAATGATGAATTGACCCCCTTTTCTACAACATTTTGGTTTTATTACCAAGGCTCATATCAAATTTTATTATTGTAATGATATGATAGAATAATGATCTGAATCTCCCTTGATAACATAGAGTGTTGGATGCAATAATTGGAATATATATTTGCATTAAACCATCCATCTTGTAGAGGACAAAAGATGAGGAAGTGGGTTTAGAACAACCTATATGGTGTTATGTATGAGGTCTTCTTTGATGAAATCCCTGAGCATGTGTACCAATGGTTGGCTACTTATGCAAAAAATAGAAGGCAAAGTTGGCACTAAGGGGACACACCTATAGGTAAGCACTAATAAACCACAAGAATAAGTGGACAAAGGGGGTAATTCTAAAGAAGAACCCCTCTAGGAATAGGAAGAAGACACCGTTGAGGAAAATTCCAAAGAAAGCGGTAACACTGATGAAGAGGAAGAAGAGAAAATAGAATTGGCCTCATAAAAGTTGAAGGTGCAAAGTTTAACCTTAGAGAGGAGTAGAAGGGGTGGACAAATTAAGATTTTTATATGTTTGAATACATGTCACCTAAATCTACCATAGACAGGATGTGCAAACAAATTTAATTTGCATTTAATAGTTACATGGATGAAATGTTATGGATAAACCTAAAGAAGGGCATGAATCCCTTATCATAAAACCCCATGCCATGAACCCAATTATGTCAGCTAATACAATTATCTGGATGGCCACTGAAGTCTCATAAAAGAACATCATCAAAGATGTTAGCGCAAAAAAATGGAAGAAAATCACCAAAGATGCCAAAAAAAAGCATAGGCCATAAATTTAAGGTGCAATAACTATATGAGCATATAAAGACTGCCAAACTATCCCTTTTGGTTGGTGTTGATAAATCAAACCTCTCATAGGTTGATAAAGTATGTGTGATAGTAGAGAAAATGCTCTTGAGGATGAAACAAGAACCAACGCATGAAGAAGAAAACCCATGTGTCATGCTACAGAAAGAGCTATTAGCCAAGCTCAAAGAGGTAGAGGACCTCTTCACAAATATATAAGAAGGAATAGATGTAGATGATGCCATATTCATAAACTTTTCCAACCAAGCATTAGTTATAGATGCACACTCCAAGTAAGTAAAGGTACAAATAAAAGAGCTAATGGTGCAGGTATACTCTATGATTAGGGTAGAGTTTAAAAAAATAATGGGTAGGGTCAATGTACTGAGCACACAAATAAAAAAACATGAGTAGAGCTTATAACCACTCTTCCATGCCTTGTAAATGAAGGCCTATGAATAAGGAACAATCCTTGATAGAGGAGTGATGAAAGCTAAGGAAAACATTATAGCCTTTATAAAAGAGATGGAGAAGACATATGTGCTCATACTAAGTACCACCTCCATAGAGATAGACAATACCACTGAGGAAATCAAGATCACAATCAAGAGCTTTAAGGACTTCAATACCGAACTTAAAGAGAACACACCCAAATTTTGTGTGTTAAAGGTTTTGGTAGACTAGAAATTTTTTATGGGGTGATGTTGGGCCCCTATTTTGACTAAGTATATATCTATGCCAACTTGGCAAGGCAATCACTTATCATGATTGATGTTTTGATACCTTTTTCACTAGTTGGAAGAATCAACACACACCTTACACCAACTAGTAGGAGGCTAACCAATTTAATGATGTCTTGGGCATATTCAAGGAGTGGCTACACATGGTGATCATAGTGCAAAGGGTGTAAGGTAATAAAACTAGTAGAAGATTGCTAAAGCTCCAACTTGGCACCTGACATGTGTAACTCTACACTGGAAGAAGGTGATCCTATAGCCTATAAAAGTAAGCTCAAACTAGTAAGTAGGGGGTGTAAATTTAGGCAACAAAACTTTGAAGATTTGGTTTTAGATACAATGTTTTGACCATCATTAAAACTTGGGATCAACTTGGATTCCCCAAAGGTTCCATTTGTACGTGCCCAAGCTTGCCTATGAGATGCTTAGTAGCTTTAGTTTAGAATTTTATCTATTTCTATATAAACATAAAATCTATATAAGTTGAAATTTCAATAATGATGATGAAATTTGATTCAAATTATGTTCAATTTGGTTTATGTGTCTATGGAATCACTAGTTAAATATGAAATGGTTATAATGCTATAATTTACATATAGATATGCTAAGTGTGATGTTTTCAAGATTATGGTTAAAGACATTAAGGAGTCCCCTTTTAAATTGGTGATATCAGCATGTCTTGTAGGAATAGTCTAAGTATGGAATGGGTCATGTACCAAGCATTTATATCCTTGCTAAAAGTGCTAGACTAAACATGATCACTTGATCTAAAGTATCCCCTTGACCCGTATAGTACCTATATGATGCAAGATTTAGATTGATAAAGGCTTGCACCCTTATGACTAGACTAAGTTCTTAAATATGCTTGCACCTATAGAACCAATAGGATTAGCCCAAAAAATGCTGCACCAATGAATCTACCACAAACCTTCTTTGAATAACCATGTCCCACAATAAAAACTTGCACCATGGAAAAACTAGCCCAATGCGGGCCCTAGTTCTTTCTTTGTTGTGCTTCAAGTGAGTGCATAAGGGTTGTGCCTTATGTGAATTGATGCTAGCATGGTTGAGTGATAAATATTGAGTCTCTATGGTAACATATCATGTTTATGCCTAGTTGTAATGAATCTAGAACTGACTTGGACAACCAGATAAGTGCCTGACTCCATAAATGATGAATTGACCCCCTTTTCTACAACACACCATTCGATATTTGGTTACCTCCAAAGATTTTTTTCTTGGTCTAACTTAAAAATCAAGTTTTAGTTAAATATACAGACTTACTTTCTAGTCTTCACATTCAAGAGTTGTTACCTGATGTTATGTTACATAAACTTGACCTGCAGCCTCCTCAGGGCTAGTGGAAAGACTAGAGGTGGACCTATGATACACATTTCAAGATATACTTTCTTAGGATTATTTATTATGTGATTCATCTATTATGTCCAGATTTAGACAAGCTCAATAGGTGTTGGGGCCTCCAGTCCTGTCCTAGGACTTCATTGATGTAGAAAAATAGGCCAACCTTCTAGAGGCCATAATTTTTGACCTATAGCTTTGTTTGAGCTCTTCCACACACCAAAATGACCATCTTTAAAATTTAATTGTTGTCCTAATATTTTCATCTACTTAGGGATGTTTTCAATATTTTTGGAGGCCATACGTGATCATATGAGGGTCTAAAATTGTAATTTTATTATTTTTTTGAGATTTTTCTATTTTTAGAAATTATATATTTTTATGATCAGATGTTAACTTCAGCTAAATTTCATTCCATAAGATAATTTTATCATTTATGATATTTCAAGATATTTTTAGATCTATACGCACTTACATTCAAAACTTACTATAAATAGTAACTGCTAAAAATGAATATTTTTTTAGATTTTAGTTTCTTATCAAATTTTGCATGTCAAATCTGAATTCTAAGTTAAGTCTTATTTAAGAATGATTTGAGTTTGTAGTTATTTCAATTCATTTAATATGAATCAATAAAATTATTTTTAAAAGCTTTTCCTATTGATAATTTATTATCTTGATAGTTTTTGGGTTCATTATCTAGTATCAGAGCAAGTTTGAATTTTGGAGGAGTAAGACATGGAAAGAGGATGAGGAGGTATTGCATAGATGAATTGGACTATACAATAACAACATAGGTAAGTTTAATAATTAGTAGAGATTATCACCAATCAAGGAAGAAGACAAGGTGGTGATGAAGCTGAGGAGGACATAAATTGTGATAAAGAAATTCAGAAAGAAGAAGAACAATAAGAGCTTCCACCATCGATAGAAGAGAGGATGTTTCAGGATTTATAATGAAGGAATGAAGAAATAATGGTTGATGTTACATATTATGGAGACATTTTAAAATCAATAGATTTGATAGATTGGATTAATAGCATGGAGAAGTTCTTTGAATGAAAGATTATGATAGAAGACAAGAAGGTACAATTTGCATGCACGAAATTGAAAGGTCATGCAATGATTTAGTGGGATCACCTATAAAAAGAGAGATAATAAAAAGGTAAATATAAGATTAATTCATGGAAAAATATGAAGAATAAGCTGAGGGAGAAATTTCTTCCTGTGGATTATGTGTAAATCCTATACAGAAGACTTCAAAATTTGAGGCAAAAAGATCACAGTATACAAGAGTATACATATGAATTTTATAATATTTTCATATGAATGGAGCATGATGAAACAAAAGAGAAAATGGTTTCAAGGTATGTAAATGATTTAAAATTTTCTATTAAAGATGAATTAAGCATACATAGAATACTTTACATGGAGGAGGCTTATCAATTAGCTTTGAAGATAGAAGAAAACCAAAATAGATAAAATTGCAAAAGAACATATCTTAGTCCAAGAAGAGGAAAATCCCCTCTAAATAGGGGACAAGGTGGGTTTAATACCACTAGAGATAGGTATAATAACCATATAGGTGAATCATCAAATGGTGAAAAAAAACAAGATGATAATAGGCAAGGGTTTCAATACCAACAAAGAGGAAGAGGATTTTAGAGATGATGAGCTTATGGTGGTGCTAGAGGAAGGTCTTTGAATTAATGCAAATTTTATGTATGTTATAGATGTGGAGAATAAGGGCACAAAGCATTTGAGTGACCACATTATGAAGATCAAAAAAGGAGGCAAGAAGATCATCCAAGAGTGAATCTAGTTGAGACTGAGATAAAAGAGCAAAATATTGAAGTTGCACCTACAGATGTTGGAGAGAATCTCATGATGAGAAGAACTATGATCGCTCTAAGGAAGGAACAAGTGTAGAATAAAGAAGGTGGTGATGCATAATTGTGATCAAATATTTTTTGAACAGGATGTACTTCGAATGGAAAGGTATACAAAATAATTATATATGGTGGTAGTTGTGAAAATATGGCTTCTAAAAAAATGATAGAGAAATTAAATCTGCAATGTGAAAAACATCATAATCCTTATCATATTTCACGGTTTAAGAAAGAAAATGATGCTACAATAGATAAAAGGTGCTTAATCACTTTTTATATAGAAAAACATTATAATGATGAAATATGGGGTGATGTTATTTCAATAAATGCATGTCATGTGTTATTCAGAGAATTGTGACAAGTTGATAGGAAAGTAATTCATGATGGAGCAAAGAACACATACACTTTCTGAAAAGGTGGTACAAAGGTAGTTTTGTTACCTCTTAAAGATGAATAAAAGATAGAAAGCATGCTCTCTACTAAATAAATTATCCAAGATATGAATGTAGTAGGTTATTATTATGTATTAGTAGCAAAGAATGAAGACATATAAGTAGTGCAAGTACCAACCAAAGTAACAAGAGTGTTAAAATATTATGCAGATGTTATGCATGATGAGTTACTGGATGGTTTACCACTGAAGAGAGATATTCAGCATCATATTAATTTGGTTATAGGATCAACTCTACCCAATCAAGCAACATATAGGATAAGTCCAACATAACATGCATAATTAAATAAACAAGTTACTAAATTGCTAAGAAAGAAGGTGATAAGGGAGAGTATGAGTGCATGTGCAACACCAACTTTGCTAACTCATAAAAGATATGGAGGATGGAGAATGTGTGTGGATAGTAGAGAAATTAATAAAATTACAATAAAGTATAGATTTCTTATACCTCATTTAGATGATATGATGCACGTACTTATAAGATCAAAATATTTTATGAAGATTGATCTAAGTATTGGTTATTATCAGATTCAAATTCATGAAGGAGATGAGTGGAAAAATTGCATTCAAGACTAAGGATGGCTTATATGAGTGGATGGTGATGCCATTTAGATTATCTAATGCACCTAACACATTTATGAAGGTGACGAATACCGTGCTATGAAAATATATTGGTAAGTTTTTGGATGGTTATTTTGATATTCAATAAGACTAAATATAACACTTACAACATTTTAGAATGGTACTATATTTGTTAAGAGAGTAGAAGTATGCAAATTTGAAGAAGCACAAGTTTATGTATAATGGTTTGGTATTTTTGGGATTGTAGTTTTAGCAAATGGTGTGAGAACAGATGAAGAAAAGATAAAGGAAATTATTGAGTGGCTTATTCCAAAAAGAATTAAAGAGGTAAGAAGTTTATATGGTTTAGCAACTTTTTATAGAAAAATTATTAAAAATTCTAGTAGTATTGTGGCACTAATAACAAATTGCATGAGAGGGAAGGAATTTTCATGCACTAGAATAGCCACATAAAGCTTTGATTTTTTGAAGAAGAAGATTACAGAAAGACTAATTTTAGCATTACCATATTTTAACTAAGTGTTTAGGGTTGATTGTGATGTTTTGTTTGTCAAAATTGGTGATGTGCTGAGTCAACAAAGAAAGTCAACAGCATATTTTAGTGAGAAATTGAATGAGGTAAGAACAAAGTATTCTACCTATGATGTTGAACTTTATGCAATTGTACAAGCATTAAGACATTGGAGGCATTATCTAGTGCTTAAGGTGTTTATCCTATTTACAGATCATGCGGCTTTGAAGTATGTGAATACACAAAATAAGTTGAATAGTAGGCATGCAAAGTGGGTTTATTTCTTGATGGGGTATACTCTTGCATTGAAGCATAAATTAGGAAAATAAAGTCAGATAGCTAATGGATTGAGCAAGAGGGTAACATTATCAATTTCTATGGTACTTGAAGTAGTTAGATTTGAAACTATCAAATAATTATATGATATTGATTCATATTTTGGCAAGGTAGTTAAGTAGTGAAAAAATTGATTAATAGATGGGATAGATGCTATTCGTGATGAGTGTCTTATACACAAATGTTATCTCTTCAAAGGGAAATAAATATGAATTCTAGTTGGGTCTCTACAAGACAATATAATAATAGAATTACATATTGGTGGTTTTGCTAGACATTTTGGTAAGACGAAGACAATAGCTGGTGGAGGAAAAATATTTTTGGCCAAAGATGAAGAGAGATGTGACAAGGTATGTTTCATGGTGCAAAATATGTCAAGTGGCTAAAGGACATCTACAAAATATTAGATTATACATGCCATTATTGGTTTCAAGAGGACCATGGATAGATTTTAGTATGGATTTTGTCTTGGGATTACCAAACACATAGAGAGGTAATGATTCAATTTTTGTTATTGTTGATAGATTTTCTAAAATAGTTCATTTCATTGCATGTATGAAAACCAATGATGCCACTAGAGTTGCAGAATTATTTTTTAAGGATATTGTGAGATTGCATGGTGCTCCACAAATTATTAATTTAGATAGGGACATGAAATTTCTAAATCATTTTTGGAGGAATTTGTGAAAGAAGATGGTTACTAAGCTAAAATTTAGTAGTGCATATCACCCACAATGAATGGATAGATAGAAGTTGTGAATAAGAGCTTAGAAAATTTATTGAGATGCATAGTGAGAGAGAAGATCAATCAATGGGACTTGGCTTCACCACAAGCTAAGTTTGCATATAAAATTTTAGTGAATAGATCAATAGGAAAGTCACCATTTCAAATTATTTATAGGATAAATTTAATGGGTATTTTAGATTTGATACAATTACCAATTTCAGATCAAGTTAGTGATGATATAGAAGAATTTGCAGAGCATATGCAATAGTTGTAAAGAGAAAGAGGAAAGTTGTAGGAAAGTAATGAGAAATATAAAACAACAATAGATGTTAGAAGAAGATCCAAGGTATTTGAAGAAGGAGAGCTGGTAATGGTTTACTTTAGAAAAGAAATATTTTCAAAAGGCATGTACAAAAAGTTGAAGTGCAAGAAAATTGGACCATGCAAAATTGTGAAGAAAATCAATGACAATGCTTATGAGGTGAGTTTGCCACAAAAATTTGATATCTCTCCAGTATTTAATGTTTTAGATTTATATGAATTCCATAGATAAGATGGTGAAGGTGATGAAGATGAATAAGTAAATTGAAAGAAGATTTTAAAGAAGAAGAAGAAAAACATAGAATAGGTTTTGGATATGAAAATAGTGAGCACTAGGCAAGGGAATTATAATAGGTATTTAGTGCAGTTGGAAGGATTGCAATAAAAAGACAAAACTTGGATTATAGAATGGGAGTGAAGAAGATTTACAAATAAAAATCATAGTAGTACAATCAGGGCAACTCATAGGAGTTGAGTTGTTTTCAATCAAAGGAGAATGATGAAGAAAAAATAGGCTAACTTTTTGGAGGCCATAACTTTTGACCTGTAGCTCCATTTGAGCTCTTCCATGTGCCAAAACAATTGTATCAAAAATTTCATTGCATTTTAAGTAATTTTACCTACTTAAGAATATTTTTGATATTTTTCTAAGGCCATACGTGATCATTCGAGAGTATGAAATTACCATTTAATTAGTTTTTCAAAAAAAATCTATTTTTAGAAATTATATATTTTTAGGACCAAACATTAACTTCAGTTGAATTTCATCCCATAAGTTAATTTTAGCATTTATAATATTTCAAAATATTTTTAGAGTTGTGCACACTTGCATGTGAAACTTACTATAAATGGCAGTTTATATATATATATATATATATATATATATATATATATATATATATATATATATATATATATATATATATATATATATATATATATATATATATATACACACACACACATACATATATTAGTGTTTACACAAATTTTGCATGTCAACTCCAAATTTTGAGTTGCATCTTATTTAACCATGGTTTGAGTTTGTAATTATTTCAAGTCATTCAAAATGAAACAATATAAATTATTGTTTTTAGAAGCTTTGCCTATTGATAATTTATTGTCTTAATAGTTTTTGGGTTCATTATTGGCTCACCTGTCTGGATTGTGTGTTGTAGCCTAGCTTGGGGCCTAAACTGGCTCATTTTTTACAGTGTTTGATTTATCAAAGACTTCCCCTCAATGAGAGGTTGTTCCACATCTGCATTACCAAGACCTTTTATTTGGCTTACAAGCATCTAGAATCCTTTAAGCATTTGTTCTAGTTTTCTCTGTAATCTAAGTCTGCTTGGCATTCAAATCATTCATTATTTCAACCTTATCACCCTGAGCCTTTCACTTGACAATAGGCACTCTTTGGGAATTATTTTAATTAGGCGGCCTTTATTGCCTTTCTCTAGCAAATTCTTTCATGCTATTATTCTCTTTCAGTTATGAAAACCCAAGAATAATACTATTTTTAATCATGAGACTTGTGAAATTTTATTTTCTTTTAATGAAAAAGTGATTATTTCTTTGATCTATTTGTAGATTCAAGCTCAAGTGAAAAATATGGCTCTAAATCTCTGCCACCTGTAGGATCTCCTCTACCAATGGGGGAGTTCCCCTAGCATCGAGCAGGGTTTCCCTGATGGCCCACCCTGTAATCTACCACCTCTTCCTCTCAAGAGGCATCGAAGCAAAATTTAGTCCAGAAGCATGGGCCACTTTTCTCCTTGCCTTCCCCTTGGGGTGGCTAGAGTTCTCATGGAAACTCTGATGTTTATCTTTCACAACAATCCCTGGAAAACACTATTTTTGTTTCACAACCTATTGATGGTTGGCCTATCACTATTCATGACAACCCCTTAGATCGCTGAAATGCTCTAGAGATTCCTGACATGGCACGGCTGGTTTGGTTGGTGCTTTTCAAGGATAATCTTTTGCCTCTACTTCCTAAGGCGATGGCCTGTGCGTAAAAAAAATCTATTTGAGTATTTTTAATTTTTTGGGCCGTACCTTGATCGACTATTTTTTATTTCAGAGTCGAGATATTCTTTTGATAAAGAATTTGAGTCATGATGTGTCTGACTACTTTACTTTGAAACCATCTGTAATTATATTTTTTCTATTAATATAATGTAAAAAACTCCAATAATAAATATCTATTATATTCAAAGCTTCCTAAAATGAATATCTAAAGCTTCCCAAAATGTAAACTTAAACTACGGATTGGGTTGTTCGATAAAAAGAGCGACATAAAGTAACAAAACATAGAAAAGAAAAACATTCTTTCCGTTAAAAGAACATAAGAACATAAAACCTAAAGAGCTTTGTCAAAAACATTGATTTGTAACTCTATTCCGATGAACACAAAATATTGTTATTATACAAAATCATAATTGACAAAATCCACTTCATGTTATCTACCAAAGTTACAAAATCTACAACCGTGCACATTTTGAACTACTTATTGTATTGATTAATGAAACAAAGTAAAAATAGATTTGAGGTTTGGTTTGGTTTTTGGTTTTTTTTTTTTTTTTTTTAAAATAAAAGTTAAAATAAATTTAAATTACATTTTATTATATTTTTTTAAGATACAAATTTCTCTTGATATCTGATCATTTCTTTGGTAATTTTAATGAATTCGCTACATCTATGTAAATATTACATAAAATTTGTTATTAAAAATATATATTAAAATGATAGACTGAGCATATATATATTTTTTTGAAACACTGCAAGAAGCTGCTCTGCTGATGTCATCAAATCAATTTTAGTTGTTCGTACACACAAAATAAAACCTTAATTAAAACTTACACCATTAAGCAATATTTTATATATAAAATAAAATTAAAAATTAAAAATATATATAACATATTAATACATATATAAACATCCTATCACTGTATTGAATCTGTAGTACAAACATTGAAAATTACATGGGCTATGGAGGGCAGTGGGGTAAGCTCATACGAACCAACTTTGGAGGGCTTTAAACGTGTTAAAGCGTGCTTTTGTTCTTCATATACGGACCGCATAAGAGACCCTCACAAAATCATACTTCACACATGATATTTGGTAGATTTACATTTTTGATAAAATCATACTTTTCAAAACGTCCACCCTCACCCTCACAAAATCATACTGACAATTTAGTAATATTTGTCCGGAAAAAAAAAAAAAAATCAAAACAGATTTTAGTTGTGGGTCAAAGTTGTGGACCATCCTCTCTCTTACCCATGATTGATGAATTTTATGCCAATGAATTTGTGAACATGCTTTACTGAACTGTATCACGAAATTAACACAAAACCATGAACCATCAAATACAAACAAATACGAGGCTAAAGTTTTATTGTACATAAAATACAGATAGCACAAATGCTTTTATAACAAAATCTCATCCAACGATGTAAAACAAAGAATAAATAAATGAATGCGCTCTGCCTACAGTGGCATAATGATACAGCTGAAAAACGCAGCTGTGTCTTTGCCTTTCCCTAAGACAATTTAAATCTATCTAACGCTCGAATTTAACTTTGCATTTCTTCCGAGCGAAAGTAGCTGAACTACTCTCGCTGAGCGGCACAGAAAGCCGGCAATTGACTTTGATTTTGTAACGTCTGGTCTTAATTTGACCCACGTTCAAACGAATGCGCGATCTGAGTTTAACTTCCACATCCGCGACCTGAGTTTAACGTCTCGGCCCAGACTTGGCACCCTCGCCCATCAGTTCCAAGTCTAATCAAATGTAAAACCTTCTGCAATAAGATACAAATTGAAAATTTGGAAATAAGATGAAAATGCGGTAGATGAAGTTGGAGAAATGGTATACGGTATAAGGAGTTATATAGGAAAGGAAAGGAGACGGTGAAGTTTACCATTTATAATGTATGATGAGGTTTCTGCGTAGTTATGAATTCGAGTGTCGGCACACGGTTTCGAATTTCAACAACGCGATTGGGTTGTGTTACAAGAAAACTTGCGATTGCTTGCGTGAAGGCACGCGGGATGAGAACGATTCAAAGACCTAAAGTAGGATGGGTATTTCTCTCTTCCCCCTATGGGTTGAGACATTTATTTCCTCCTTACGAGTTGCCTCGATGGTGCGAGGAATGCCGGGAGATTATTTTTTTTAATATTTTAATCTTTTATTAAGATTTTATTATTGTGAAGTAATTGAGGAGTAATAAAGAGAAAAATAAATGTTGTGAAAATGTATTTTTTTGTTTTATTTGATAAAATTTATATTTGTTGTAAATGATGTGGAAGAGGTATTACATTTAGTTTTCTTTCCTTTGTTCTTCTCAAAGTTACATATATATTATTTTTCATTCTTCTATAGCGACCAATGAAAATGAAGAGTTGATATACAAGTCAGACAATGAGCGCTCTCTTGATACAATAGTAAAGGTCAAACCTTGACATTTAATGTCACCAATATTTATTGTTGTTTTAGTGTCATTCCTTATGCTTTATGTATGATTAGTCCCCATGCCATTTTGATAGGCATTTGGCGATGATTACCCCATATAATAGAAGGAATTGGAAGATGTGTTAGATTGTAAATATCCCATGGGGGACTAGGGTAATTTTTTAAGGCAATAATCATGTACATGGGTAATGAAGGTGGCTTTGAATATGGTGGTAGACAATGTGAATTTTTTTTATGATGGTTCCATTAACCAACTTGCTTTCACCCATAGATTCGATGTCAACATAATATTTTAATCTTTACTTAGAAGCATAGTTTGCTCGAGTTGAGTGTCGAGGTTCGGTGCCATATTTTGTTTGCTGTGTTCCGCTTTACATATTTCTATTAGAATGTTTAATGATTTTAACATTTGCTTATTATGTATTGTTTCCAATTTATTAGTTGCATACAAATGTGTTGACACTTTAATATCTTCATGTTCTTTTGAATGTATGAAGGATGAGGTTATTGACATGATCATATTCTAATCTTGTTTTGTTGGGTTTGCATTTCTAATTTTGGTTAATAATTTTTTGAATACTAGAAGTTGCGTCATACATCCCTATTGATGTAAATTTGTGTGTAATTTAACTACTATGTCAAATTCTTGCCAGATGGTGTGGCCAAATGACTTCCCTGCATACATTGGTATGTCATTTATGGAAGAAATTTGGCTGAGGTCAATAACAAGTCTAATTGAGAAACCTCCAAAATATTTGTTGTTATGTTGAGGAAATGTTTCATGCAATTGATTATCTATATTGTTGAGCATCTTTGGGCTTATGAAGCTCATTTTATCAATGAGCACATATTGAATGTGTTTCGTTTCTTCTTAAGAAATTATCAGTGCTTGGAATTAAAGTACTTTCATTTCATGGATAGGAATGTGGAGGCTTGAATATATTGTTGATGTATTTATGTTAAATGTTGTAACACTAGTTGGAATGAGGAGAACTAGGGGAGAACTAGTTCTCCCTACACGTGGATTCAGGCTACATTTGATGCAACTAATCAAGTAGGATTTCTTATACCTATTATTTCTTGTATAATAATCTTGAGTGGTGGATCATGTGTGTTTTTTTAGGTATGCTATAAAACAATGTTGAAGGTTAGTTGTTGGGTACCTGATAGCTCACTTGGAAATGGTTCACTTATGCACTCTACAAATGTATTATGGGTGAGTGTTTGTTGAGAATATATAAACTAAGGTGACATTGTGTGTACGCTGAACAACACCTTAGAATGATTTAAATTGTGCTTAGTGTCTAAGTCATGGATCCCAAGCATGTCTATATCATCTATGTTATTATCACCAGATGGGTGCATGCAGGACAACGATTCCCACTCATGCATTTTCATCTCCATCTATGTATCTTCTTGAGTGTCACTAGCATCACTGTTTGAGTCAGCATTATTGTGTTATTCTATAGAGATCCCTTCAATATCCCATGACATGTACCAATATTTGATTTATTCCCAATGTGCAATAATGTCTTGATTAGTTAAACCAATGTCCACTCCAATGTTATAGAATGGTTTGTAAATTAGAATTTTTTATCAACAAAAAGCTTCATATGATGGTAAATTCGTAGGAGGTATAATAGAGAAATGAGGGAATATGCAAATAATTGTTTCAACTTTTCTATTTCTCCACTAATTAATTTTTCTTTGATTATTGAAAGACCATATTTGGGTAGCCTTAATGAGTGGAAATTTGTATATAAAAGGAGGGTGATTAATATACACATCAATGAAAGATGGTAGTTTTCTTTTCTTAGATGCATTTTTAGAAATAAGTTTTAATATTTGTTTACCAATAGACAGGTTGACAAATGTTCTACTAAAAACCATTATAGGTAGCTCTTGTAACATGTGGCATGTCTCTTATTCACCTATGTCACAATTGACAATAGTTTTTATGAAGAACTTACTATATGCAATCATTATTGGACTTTTAACTATAACTATCACTTATATTCTAGTTAGCATATGGTGGTATATTTTAGATTTGTTTTCACCTTTAACTGCATACTTTTCTATTTATTTGAACATGGCATGGTGAGTGTAGACATTAGAATTATGCACCATGTCTAAGTCAGTATCCCAAAATCCTAAATTAGGCTAAGTCTGTTATCCTAAAATCTTGAAAAGGGTTAGGTCTGAAATGTAGTAGAACCTTCCAAAATTTATAATTTTCATTGTAACTCTTAGAGGTCCCAAACCCCTCTCAAACATCCTAAAATTATATACATAAAATATAACTTAAAGAATAATAAAGTAAATCTCCATATATACTTAAATTTTTATTTTATATATCTACTGCCTATTTCACCTATGGTAATTACTAATTACCATTATAATTATTTTAAATATTTTAATCCTAAATATATAAATAAAATCCATTATAAAAAATAAATAATACCCTCCAACAATCCCTCATAATCCAAAAAATGTGCAACAACTTTAGGTTACATTCACCGAACTTAGCACATGGTTAAAAATAATCAAATCTCACCTAAGCCTAAAAAAAGTGAATTGATAATGATTCTCTTGAGATCGGTGTTGATTCTCCCACAATCAATGTTGATTCTCCTAGATTAGTGTTGATTATATAAACCTACACATTGATCTTTATAAAGGACACAATTTTTATATTGAAACACCGAAGGAATACTCCTGAGGATGGTAACTTTGGCATCGAGACTCTGAAGAAATATTCTCAGACCACCTGCAGACCTTGTTCAACTCTTTGGGGATTAGCATAGAGCCATTGCAACACCCAACCTCTAACACTTCTCAAGGAGATTTATCAATTCATCAACTATTATCTTATTACAATCTTGGAGCGCATTAAGGTAAGGTTTTTTTAGTATTACAGGGTCCATATTTTCTATCATTTATTATTATTTAAACTTTGTATATATTCTCAAACTATTTTAAATTTCCTCAGTCATATCCTTTAGTTTTCTATCCATCTATGTAGAATTATCATTGATTCATACAAAATTATTGCTGATTCATCTCTATGTTTTATTATTCTATTTTAGAACCCAAGCTTATTTTAACAACATGAATTAATCTTAATCAAAAGATCCATATCTGTTAATCATGATCATCTACATCTATTTATCTCATTTATCTTATCAAGATATCTTTCATATAATCTACATCTTATTAATATCATTTTGTAATCTCTTTTATCAATCATATGTATCTTATAACTTTTATCAAATTTATCAACTTAATTGTATAAATAGTGGATTGACATCCCTCTAAGCAAGTGTACTACTTCTTGAAACTAATATTGTATCAAGTAGTCTATCCATCGATATTATTAATCTTTTTTTGTCCAAGTTGTTTATATGTGTACAGGTTATTCTTCCCAGCTAAAAAAAATCTTTCACTGTCGCTGGATTCAAAGCAGTGCACAACATCTTCTAATCCATAAGTATTCACCATAAACCCTATTTTCATTTGAGTTTTTAGTAAATAATATTTAATTTAAAAAAAATGAAAAACTAATTAAACATTATGGCATGCCCGATGGGACCCCTAAGGTCTCACTTTTCTTATTAAAATTCATTTTGAATTTATCTATCTTTCTCTCCTTTCTTTTGTTTGTTGTATTCATTCAAAGAAAATCCAAAATTATTTTTTTTCTTTCTAAAAGTTAAAAAGAATCTGTATTTATTTTTATTGATTAGTTGATTCATATGGAATAATCTAGGCAATTAATTTATCATAATCATTACATTTTTCATGCATAGACCAAACTACATTCATAATAAACTCGTCAAAATAGTTGAAATAAGGAAATTGATTGGAATTTCATCACCTAGTAGTAACCTTCTTCTTGGAAATCCAAATTGGATTTCACCACCAAGGGGATAACTAACTCAGTACTATGACTGAGTACAAACCCTATATTTTTGATATATACTGGCTAAGCACCTGACACCTTTATGATTTAGTGTATGAAGTGAGGAGGTAGGCCCCCATACCAAGCCAAGTCTCGATTCTAGTATATAAATATTTTTAAGCCTAAATAAACCTGACACCATCCTTAGATTTTTGCTTCTTAGGACCTTTGAAAACCTTTTCTTTTATTTTATAAAACTTTAAAGTTAAAAAGCAAAAACTTTTTAGGGACATCTTTAGCATGTGTCTTTTACTTTACACTAAAGTGAGATAAATTAAAAATATATATTATTCTTATTTGTGTTTTTTTTATGATTTTATTTTTCTTGGTATTCATCTTCCTCAATGGAATATTTTTTAAGCTCCCATACATTTCCTGAATCCATCAGGAATAATCCTCCATAGTTATTTTTGCATGGAGACCTTAGGTTTTCTAGCATTTTAGATGGTAACCCAATATCCCTTAACCCCTATCTTACATCACAAATAGGACATATCCCTGTTTATCCCCTTGAATTGGATATTTTAAGACATATCCCACCCTTATAAGGATCTGATAGACATACAGTGACTATGGTTTCAACCATGGGCCCTCAAACACCACCACCACCAACTAGTCCTCATGCAATAAATAACACCAACACAATACCACCACTAGAAACTAGTAGTCCTCCTATTTCCACCATTAACATTAGAATAAATCAACGACCCTCAATAATAACCAATCCTACCACAACTACCATTACAACCCATAATCCTGTTACTTCTCAACCTATGTCTCATATACCACCAACAACCCCCTTACAAAACCTAGAATTTTCCATGCCTATGACACTGCCACCAATCCAGACACATGTGACCACTAGTCCTAAACATCTAATACATCCACTACAATCCTCTCAACAACTACCTCCCCAATATCAATATGTGTCATCTTTCAATCCATCTTATCAACAATCTATACCCTCCTAGTATCATCTATATGTTACCTCAACTCCATCAATCAAGACCATGACCATTAGTTACCACCGAGCTTAATCACTTCCCATGTCATTACCTCCTCAAAAACATATTCAATAGAATCACATCCCTCCTAACATCTTAAGTGACCTTTCCCCACATGATCCTCAATTGAACATCCTTCACATCCTGATGGATAAAATGTCCCATCTAGAAGCATCAACCACAGGAAATACATGTATACCCTCTTATGAATAAATATACAACAAGACTATAAACCCAACAGTCCCCATCTGACAGTATATGTAATGGAAATTAATTAAATTTACCTAATTTAAAAATAAATAAGATCCCGAGAAACACCTTAGGGTGTTTAGACATGTGTGCTACCTCATAGCCCATGATGATGCCCTCCTCTTAAGAATTTTTCCAATATCCTTAGTTGGACCAGCTTTGGATTGGTGTAGTTCCATTCCCCCAACACTCTATGTTTTCCTTTAGTCAATTAAATCAATTTTTTTGAGATCATTTTTTTATTAACATCATAAGTAAATGAATTATATAATAAATAGAAGATAAAAAATGAAAACATAAATAAATGCATTGGTATCCTAAAAGAAAAATATTTCCCACACCCACTAATCAGATTAGATCTCTTATCACCATCCAATGGTAAAAAAATTAAATCAAGTTATAAAAATATCACTAACACATCTAATAACATTAAAAAGGGAAAATTAATAATGCCTTTAATATAAATTAAGCCATCTATTTTATAACCTCACCCTTCATCCAAATGATTTGTCACAATCATTGAGTCACCCCCTAAAGGGCCTATCCAAAACTATTCTCCTCTCTTACCAACACCAAAACCTTTGACAAAATATTCCACCTCTAATCATAAAAATATTTCACTTAAAGACACAAACAAAACACCTCTTGATAAGCCTATCCAGATGACAAATGCCAAAGCCAAATCAGCTCAAAAGTTCATACCCCAAAAAGATGATAAGCCACAGCCAGACCCATTACGGGTAATACGCTACCATTGTTAACCAAAATTTTCAAACATCCCTAATCTATTTACCACCCCTAAAACTTTTTAGTACTCACACTAAAAAAATTCCATTGTATAGATAAGATAAGGTGTGCACCTATCATAGGACTCATAGCCATGATATTGAAAATTATAATGGGTTTAAAGCCATAGTTCAGGTTCTTTGTAAGGAAGATGACATTTTAAATGAGTAATTTTACTTTAATCCCATCTTTGACCAAGAAATTCAACTCAATCCCTCTATCTCTTCACAAGAGTTATCAAATCATACCCAAAATTGCTCACTAACCTGAATAGGCAAACCATTCATATAGATAAACACCAACGATATAACTATGTTATCACATGCATAAGATCCTAAAGCTCACAATCCAACCAAGGTTAATACACCCATCATGGGGGATCATGCCTCTACATCACATCGATGCCTCAAATATGTATATAAAGGCCAAACCCACACTACCTAATCAAAACCACATCATTTTAATCAACTCTCACTGGGGGAATATTACTTATCAACACTTAACTAGATGTAAAAACATGGATCGGTCTCAATCATGAGATGGATGATTCCTTGGCCTCACATCATCTTATTGGGTATGATTTCAAGGTCAAAATATTATAATTTTTCCATCCACTTACCTTTTCTCTCACCCAACTTGTTCTTTCTAGCATAAGCTTGATAGCTGGGTCTGTAATGATGGCATATATTTTGTTCCTCAAAATATAATTCCTGAAATTATTCACATCTTTGATTAGTGAATATATCTATTTATATGTCATTGAATAATTTAACTCTACATCTTTTAATATAGTACTCATGAAGAAAATTCAATGTTCATTGTCATTTACATTTTGTGTGAGAAAAATTACTATAGTATACTCTGAAGCAAATGAATAAAGGAATAATTCCTTAGTGAAGTCCAAGTTGATTAGAACTGAAGATTGAGAAATGGTGGTTTTGATATATTAAAAAAATGTCTAGGCTTCTATTGTCCATTCTATTTTGACATCTTGCTTCAACATGGCATTCAATGGTTTAACCATCTCTTCAAACCTAGAAATAAATTTCCTCACAAAATTTATCTTGTAAAATAAATACTTCAACTCCTTGCTATTAGGAGGTGTTAGCTTAGAAATGGCCTATATTCATTCTAGATCAATGGAAATCCCATCTTTAGTAATGTCATGGCCTAAAAATTTTCCTTTAGTGACTCTAAAGATGATCTTCTTTGGATTGAGTGATACTCCATATCTTCTACATCTGCCAAATAATTTCTATATATGTCTGCATGATCAACTCTATCTTTTAAAAACATTATTAAGTCATCCATATAAATGATGATACACTTTCTAACAATCCCTTGAAAGTTAAAATCCATAGCTTATTGTAAGGTTTCTCTTGCATTAATTAGGCCAAAAGGCATCCTTCTGTATGTAAAATTTACCCACTTTTTTGTGAAGACAATCTTCATTATATCTTGTGCTTCTAATAGCACTTGATTATATCTTGAGAATCCACCTAATAAGGACATCATCTCGGATCTAACAATAATTTTAACTACCTCATATAAATAGGTTAAAGGACGGTTATCATTCTCCAATGCTCACTTTAGATTTATAAAGTCAACACATAACTTGATTTCTCTATTCTTATTCCTTGGTATCACTAAGTTGGCTACTAATTATGTCCGAATGAGAGGTTCAAAAATTGGATTTAATGGCCTATGTTACTACCTGAAAGGTTTATGTTTTGACTTAAGTGGGATGATATGTGTGATGACCCTAGAATTGAATACCTTTAGATCTTCATACTTGTAGTCAATCACATCTTTGTACTCTATTAGTATAACTTTCAGCTTTCATTTCTCACTTTTAATGCAAGTCAGACCAATGTTTACATACTAGATATGTTGGTCAGTGCCTAGATTCTCCTTGACCAGATCATATTTAGTTGCTTTAAGTTATTTATATTTCTAAACTTGTGGATCCACATTAAAATCTCACTCTAGTGAGACCATCCCCATAGGGATGTGGATCTATTTTGGATGTAAGACACCATATTCTTTTAGATCTTCAATATTCATTGGTTCAACATCCTTTTAATCTATTATCTGGGATTCAAAGGCTTTAAAACTATTCATAAAATGTACAATTTTTTTATCATCATCAAATACCTATAATTTCTCCACATTATCTAGGATTGAGGAACAAATAACTAGATACATAGAAAATGTATGCATCTTAGATCCTTGGAGTTGTGGCAAATTAGCTACTGAAGCTGCTAGTGAGTCTTCAGTGTGGTTTTATTCCCTTGGGATGTATTTGATGTTAAATGCTTTGAAGGATTAGATAATATCCCATGCTTGATGTTTTTATTTATTTAAGTAAGCTAGTTTACATTAGTATTTCTTTCTAATTTGGTTGATTACTAGCTCTGAATCATTGAATATTTGTAACTACTTGACACTATGTTTTAGTGAAAACTACACACCTAAGATTATGGCTTCATACTTTACTTGATTATTGGTGCAAGGGAATTATAACCTATATGTAGTTAGATATTTTTTCTCATCTAGGTCGATTATATCTATGCCAACACTTGAACCCTACTTTGACTTGGCTCTGTCAAAGTGGAGAGTTTATAAATGGGAAGGACCTTTAAATTTTTGTTCATGGGGTTATTTCTTGGTAGTGAATGTGTAAACACTTTCCTTGAGGATGCAAATTCAACCTTTTCATCTTTGGTTCTCCGTCTAATTGAATCTAGTTGAATACCCCTTTCCAAGATAGCCAAATGTGTGAAAAGTGTATAACCATGTATCTATTCAATAATTTTGAGCAATCCTATCTTAACAACAAGCCACAGGATTCTAGGATGTGCAGTCCTAGAATATATATGTACTTCTATACACCTGTCTTAGATGAAAACCGAATGTGTACATTTGTTAACTGCCAAACACATGAGATAGAAGACTTTTTCAATTGTAGGACCACCCTTCTAGATTTTTTTGGGGTCAAACCTACTTTTTTGCATAAAAATATAAGAATCACATTAACTAAGTCACTTAAGTCAATCAAAAAATTATTCACATCCTTTCTAAAAATAATGATGGTTAAAAGAAGGGTTGGTTATTTAGGATTGTCTTTATAAACAACCATGTTCATATGTATGGATTTTGACTTCTCTATACATGATCTCTTAGTCAAGGCTTTGAGTATCAACTCTCTCTATTCAATGATCTAGGTTAGCTTATGAAGACTAATATTCACCTTGATATTCTTCATATATTCAATAATATTTTAGCCTCCTTTTACTTTATGTCTCTACACCTTGTAACTGATCATTCCCATTTGGGGGA
This sequence comes from Torreya grandis, assembly GCA_037957365.1. Lineage (NCBI taxonomy): Eukaryota > Viridiplantae > Streptophyta > Pinopsida > Cupressales > Taxaceae > Torreya > Torreya grandis. Next base: position 3,491,591 of record JARHVA010000902.1, read on the forward strand.
GACAAATTATTGTTGGCCTTAAGATCTAGAGGAAAATTATCACTATTGTTTGGGGGCAAAGAAATAGTATTAGGTTGCTTGTTCCTCAAATTATAATTATTCGTATAGAACTAATGAAATACATGAACTCATTTGTATTATCTTTAGGCTGATTTTCATCTTCTAGTTGGAATGATAAGTCATATATCTCCAAGACCATGGTTGTACTAGGAGAACCTAGAGTAGTATAAGAAGATTATTTTGGCTGATTTGTAAAGCCTTCGTGACTATCCATTTATTTTTGAAATATTTCAAAGGCAATGTAGAATTCAATATAATCTATCTCACCATGTTGTGTTGTGTTGTGGATTCAACACCAATTAGGAAGTGATACTTCAAAGATGTTTAACTCTAACATATTATTATGTGGTTTTTGTTATGTATTATTTATATGTTTTTTGAGAATCATGTTGTACCTATGATATGCAAAATTGGGAATGGTATTTTTTTCCCATGGTGTTTCCCATCTACTTTTGCCTACTCAAAAATTCATTGCTCAAATTTTGTACCATTCATTGAATGACATCCAATTATACTTTTACATAAAATAACAATAATACCTTATTTAGTATAGATATTATCTGATATTAAATATCGGTTCACATTTTTTTGGTTAGATACAGACACAAGATTGTTTAGAAAACCAAGGTGCTAGTTGGGTAAAGCATGGGATAAAGGCAATTAGTTGTACACCTAATTTTGATTTTGAGCCACAATATTATGATTAGCATTTGGAATGGGTTGGGAAATCATGACCAATATTAAGTGGGGCTAGAGCTTGTGACCGAGGATTCAATTTTTTATTAATGTTAATAGCTTCAATGTAAACCAAAAGTATCATATTAACATTGGGTGTTCTATGGAAAAAGAC